>JAODJW010000033.1:5971529-5989886 GCA_026777045.1 Hyperopisus bebe | reverse complement strand
CGCCTGCGGGTGGGGGGAGGGGTGATGCGGGAGCCGCATGTGTGCTCCGCTGTTGCCGGGCACTGCGACGGACCCCCCTGCGGCCTCGGGCCCCCCCCGGGCGATGACGTGCCGATGCTGCAGCTGCTGGCCACCGGACTGCTGAGCCGCCAGCTGCAGCTGCACGAACATCATGTGATCGCCGACGCGCAGGGCCAGGGTCAGCGGAGAGCGGCCCGACAGGAAGTCGCTGACCTGCACACAGGAAGCAGAGAGGAGAGCGGCGTCAAAAGAGTGCCGACACCACTAAGGTCAGCCGTGCACTGGTGTCGGGGCTGGACCCCAGAACAGACCCCAGGATAGAGTTGAGCTTTAAGCTCAGAGTAGAACCAGCCCATAGATGCAGTCTAAGCCTGGCGCTTTACCCGAATCGCCAATGGTGAGGATGCACAAGTAGGAAAGCAACGGAGTAAAAAGCAGGCCAAAGAAAGACCCATACATCACCCCGCCCCCCCACCTCCCACGAGCCGCAACCCTGCACCCTGCCGCTATTCAGCAGGCACACAAAGCACGGCCTTCTGGCCCGGCCGCGGGAAGGCGGCTGCAGATGCGGGTCGCGAACCCACCCCGCAGGCGCGCGCATAATACCCGATTGTTCTGGCAGCCATGCCGGATCTGGAGCGGCCTGCCCATTTTTGGGAGCGTCCCAGGAAGGAAGCCAGGGCTCCGCTAAGCTCTGATGCACCCCCCCCCGCCCGCTGAATCTGGAACAAGCTGCACAGGGAGCTTAAGTCAGTCCGGCTCCAGAACCGGCACAACAATCCCCGCTTGTCCAGCTATCTGCTGCAGCTGCTCCGGGGTCGCCGCTCTATTCAGAAGCTGGACGCCGTGGATCACGGGGGAATCACAGGGATATTAGGACAGCGGGAGGCTAAACGGCGCTATTTTCGATGACGGTCACGTGACCCAAAAGGACACATTTCAGACACATACAAATGAACGCATTAGAGAAACACCCGCATGAAGCAGAGCCAAGCCAGCTTTCTGGAAAGGCGGATTCTTCCAGCAGGAATGCGCTCAGAACGCCAAGGGCACTCCCAGCAGACCCATAATGCATTGTGCTGCGCTGGCGCACGCTGACCTGTCGTTGACCCCCAGAATCGCAGAGGTTCTGCCCTCCATCATTTCTTCCCCAGTCCTTTGCTTATTTATTCTTCGATCGACCGACAGCTTTCTGCAGTCGGGGTGACCTTTGGCCACTTGCGCATGAAGTACCTTATTGACACAGGGGACAGCAGCAGGACGGCAGAAGGGGGGCTTGGAACACCTAACACCCTTCCCCCCCCGAAGGAAGACCATTCATCCATGAAAGAAAAAAAAAAGTGTTCTTGATCTAAACTAAAAGATCTAATTAAGCTAGCAAGGGCCTCCAACACACCACTGCCCTGTAATCTCAGAGGAACTCCTCACACAGAAGTCACTGCAGCGGCCACACGCAGGGTAGGGGGGAGGGGGGGGCCTCTCCCTCTCAGGGCTACAACAAGCAGGGACATCGAGCGTCGTGCTCCCCTTCAAATCCTCTCACCGCCCCCGCCGCACATCACAGGATAACGTTCCCTTAGTCAGAGGGACCGAGAGCACGAGGACAAACAGCCTTTCCTTAAAAGCAAAGACTTCATCAAGCTTCTGCTAAAACCCACAGTCATCGGTAGCTATGCTCCTGCTCCAAGGTTGCGGATCTGGGACTTTCGTAAACGCCACGTCTTCGTCCGTTTGCCCCGCCTGAGCTCGACTCGCTGAAGGCGGCAATCGCAATAAATGACAGACACTCTGCCTCCACCCTATGACTAGCAGAGATTACCAGGAGGCTACGTGCTATATGCTAATCTGCACGCAACACCCCCCAATCCCAGGCGGGGAGAGCAGACGGCAGAGGAGCTCTCCTCGTCATGCAGAGAGCCCCCAAAATGAGAGCCTAACAGGGGGAGACATATCTGAGCTACCCAAAGAGACCACCTGCTTTTTAATTGATCTGAACAGACTGTATTTCATTAAGGAACAATCAGCACATATTTATCAGTGCGGATTTCTTCTCTCTACAGAACACTTAAAAAGTTTACAAATTTTACACAACCCTGATCAAAAAAGCCCTGAATTGATAAATCATAATAATTTTCAATATTTTATTGCTTCAGTACACAGAGGCACCAGACAATTGCTGAGGAAGCCCTCGGGGAGCCGATTAATCACTCGTGGCAGCAACACTTAAAGAATCCCGGGGATCCTCAGAACACCTGAAAATGCGTCACTCTGAGTCGACGGGAAAGTCCCCGGCAACGGTCTCAACATGCCCTGTTTGGTGAAAGATCGCCTTTGGCCCAGTCTGGGTGGGGGAAACGGGCATCTTCCAGCATGCCTACAAAAACAGACCCCCTCATCTGCAGCCTGGAAGCACCTATAAAGCTCTGGCGGGGACCTACCCCAGCTGCCCAGCCCCCGCCCCCCCCCCAGCTCAGAAATCAAAGGAGTCTGCAGAGCACAGGCCGACACGGTGCTGTTGTACGACTCCCCGATCCTACGCAGGTGTGTGAAGCAGTCAGAACATTAGACGATGGCACGTTCTGGAGATGGTACCCGGCCAAGAGTCAAACAGGACAGCCTCGATTGATTAACGCCTCGGAGGCCGAACGAAGCAGCGTTTCCAGCTATCTGCAGGCATGGCCTCAAACCCACTCTCGTCTAGAAAAATCGCGGAAGACAGGATCCAGATGTTGACTGCACTGAACCTAAATTTTTGCTAGCCTGTCTAATTATGAAAAAATTAAAACCTTCAAAATGAAAATCAGAGTTGGTATTCGACTTGGGGAGAAGACAGTTGTCTTGTGATGAGAAATATATGGGCGTCGTGTAAAACGGGGCAGGAACGGGGAGAAACTATACCTCATGGGTTTTATATGTGCAATGCTGGTCGGCAGGAAAATTATTTAATGAACGACCACTTTAAGGACGAGCATTTTAGCCAGACATCTGCTGCTCGCTGTGTACTCTTGATCACTCCAGGTATCCGTGTGATAATCAAAAACACACACATGCATGCACGCACGCACACGCACGCACACAAACACCAAATCATGCAAAATGGAAACAGCCTTTGATTTGCAAGGATTAATTAAACTCTGACCACGTCTCTGCGACAATGGTGTGATGAGACGTGCTTTAACCTGATGGCAGTCACTCAAGGAAAAAAGAAAAGCACCAAAATAAACGAAGCCAGCATTTGCATTTGTTTCTAATCCTTCAAAGGCGTGACGAGCAAAGACTCATGCGAGTGTTTATTCATTGTTTAAGTACATCCATTGCAGGAATGAAAAACAATGGGGGGCAATCATTAGAAATAAACATAACAAATGCTTTGACCCCAGACCTGATTTAAATGCATATTGGGGGGGGTGGGGGCGATAGCCCCCAAGTGTGGTCTCTCTAAGCATTTGTGAGGGTAACACACCCACTTAGTTTTGCTGTTCTAATTGCCTTAATTGGGGATTTCTGCATGTGGTCCCACCTCTTCCTGGATTACCTCCAGTCACGATGCCCGGCACTTGAATGACAAAGGGAGCCAGCGAATGAAAGGCCTCGGTGGTCACGCTACACAGTTTAGCTGTTGAGGATGAATGCAGGCCTCTCAGTGCCTGCTTTAAGTGCTATAACAAACAGCAGGCCCTGACTTTTGAAAGGCATATTCATATAAACTCAGCGTTCCATGCGAGCGAGAGGAAGGCTACCTACCAGCGTTAAACCAACCTTCCAGGGAAGGGAGGAGCCTTTTTCTGGCCACCTCGGGCATCTAACGCCCAGAAATCCACAAAGCAGTCGAAGAAGAGCCACAACATCAAACTGAAAAAGCACACCGGTTTCTCGGACGCGTCACTGCTCGAAGATTTGCGTCATGTGTACGACCACACGCGCGCACACACACACGCGCATGCATGCGATGACATAACTGTCGCAGAAAGAGCCTGGAGCCATCGCGGTTTTACTTGGGTATTGATCTATCGCCTTCAGAGATGGCTTTCGATTTCTCCCACTTGCCAATTGCTCAATCTTATTAAGAACCAAAGATTTCCAATTGTGTTAGAGCAGCAGATTAACAAAACTGATGAGGGAAAAACAGACAAATGGTCTAGTGGAGGACAAGGGGGGGGGGGGCAAAATGACACCTATTGACTGAAACATTGACACGAGACATTTCCAAATCCTGCAAACATATTTTGCCAAATGACTGTTTCAATAAAGTGATTAAGGTGATCAAGGGGCTTTAATGAGAGATCCTGCTTGTGCACGCAGACCCCTGTCGGAGATCAGGGTGACCTGGGAAGAGGGAGGAGTCACAGGGCGTCTTCACCCTGCGCTGGCCCTCCCTTCAGCCAGGGAAGCGCCTGCAACCCAGGGCACTTACAGGAATCCCTGACTCACCAAGGCCCGGCCGAGCAGCGCATCTAAGGATAAACGATGAACGGCCAAGGACTCACACGGTGCGGGAGCATGTAACACGAGGCCCATCAAATAAACAGGCAGCCAGGCCATGACCAAGCGTCACGCACACCGAGGTCTTAGCAGTTAGAATAGGACCAGACGAAAAAAAAATTATTTATTATTCTGAATATCCCACTTTAAAATTGAACTTTGTCAATTTTTAACTATTGACAAACTTCTCCTCCAATATCTAACCCCAAGGCCTCTGGAGTACATCTTCCAGTGCCATCTAGGAAGCAACTTGTACAGGCTTGGACACTTCAATGATGTTCCTCTATGTTCTATCCATCTTTAAAATTCATTTTAGCAGACGCTTTTATCCAAAGTGACATACATGTTTTGTGAAAGCAGGGTCCCTGGAACATTTGGTGTTAAGGGCCTTGCTCCCGGGCCCAAGGAAACACATACTCTGCTACTTGAGATTCGAACCAGCAACCTTCTGATCGCAGAGAGCATCATGACCAGCCAAACCACACATACATACAGCCAACCAACTGGATGTCTTAGTTATTTGTGGAAGTTGCTTGTGGAATTCACAGTTTACCCAGCTGGCAGCTCCTTCTTCAAATTTACACCTCTCTACTCTCGATCAGGGATGATTTAGGGCAGAAATGGTGAGGGTCGAGTCCCATGTCGGGAGAGATTCGTTCAGTGGTGCAAAGGTGGCAAAAGGCACAACATAGGAAGATACAAAACCAGCAGTTTTTCCTCTGTAGAATTCAATACTACAGTTTATTCTGTGGGTCAGTCAAGACTTTTAGGCTGAAATAAAGGATCAACAAAAGAATCTGCCATAGCCACAGTAAGGGATCATAGTCCCCCTTTGGCTCGGAGTTCCTTTGTTTATGTGCTGGTCTAACAGCAGTGTGTTGGTTTTAAGGATCAGCAGCAGACGAGGAATAAGGGGAAGCTGTACAGGAAGGGCTGGATTCGACTGGGTGGCATAAGAACGGCATTTAATTTACCCAATGGGCAAGCAAATGGTGCTATAAAAAGACAAAGAACTAACAATTTCACTTTCACAATCTGAAAGTAAGTGATAAATGCTGTAGACGCTGCCCCCCCCCCCCCCAACAGCCAGCTACATTTGTCATGAGTGAGAGTGACCTCATCCAATTGGATTCCTTTTCGTAATCTTACACGAACTGGACAAAGCGTCATTCACAGCAGCTCTGAGTCGATGGTATACAGCCAGTGTTTCTTGCAAACAGCCGTCCGGAAAAGGCTTAGGAGTTTAAGGGGTTCTCTTGGTCATATGACACAAAAGAAACTTGACCACACCAGCACCTTAACGTAGTATTATGCTTGAAAATGGATTATTCGTTGGGGGCTTATTTTTGCCAAAACTAATGACAGCAATATCACTGTTTCTCCGACATTGTCAATGACCACCCAAAGCAGTCCTCTCTAAATGACAGGAGGGGTGAAAATATTTGTCACAAAAAAAAAGGTTTCAGGTTCGAGTTCCCAGAGGGTCCCAGTCTGAGTAAGCATCCATCTGTATAATTAGATTACAGTGTTTCAGCTGAACTCGCTTTGGTAGAAAGGTGTTTGCTAAGCAGCTGAAGAACAAACGTTGGATTATCACAACAGAACAACCCCCCCCCCACCATGCCCAAGGCTGCAGACGTGCATTTTCCTTGGTGCCCAGGTGCTGTGCTGGTAAACAATCCCCACACCCCCCCAACTCTGTTTTTTTCATGCCATCTAATGCCAAGGCAAGAGATCTAGAAAGCAGTGCCAGGCTTGCAACCACACAACACAAATTACAGAGTAGACAATAAAGCGGAAACACGGGAAAAGGAGGGGGGGGGTGCCCTGCAATAATTACAAGGCTCCCCTTTCCTAGCAACACTTTCTATCTTACAACAGAGACGCCTGAAATGGATCCCTCCCTCTCCAGGAACCTTCATCTGTGCCTCCAGCTACCCCACCATGCTGAGAACATTGGGTTATCGAGGTAGATCCTGCAAAGACTCATCCATACACAGAACCTGATCTCAGTCCCATGCTGGAGAGAGGAGCCATTAAAACAGATTTCTGGGTGGGGGGGGGCTTCGCTTGAATAGCCACACTCCCATACTCTAGCACACCATCATACTATCCTTGCCACTTTTAGAAACTTGGGGCATCTGTTCGGCTAGAAGACCCCTCTTAAGAGCCCCCAGTTCTGATTGATTCCCAATATTTCCTGGGTGTGTGATTACATGAGCTAAAAACTCCTGTATCGATATTTTCCTGGGTTACTCATGTCGTATACATTTCCATACATTTTTTACACTATAGAATCCGCGTGACCGACAAACCATTCACAAGTCTAATTTTCCTTCCCCTTTAAATTAACATTTCAATTAACCCAAAAATAACCCATCATTTTCATTTCACAAGCCCGGTAATATTTTGGCATTTAAGCTTTTGCTTTTTCTCGATACGTTTTTCTTTTTTTTAAATTCTTGTCAAGCCTCTGAATGACTCACCAGGAAGCTCAATTACAACATCAGACAATACCGTACATTCTTGAGAAAATGTGCACCCAGACGAAGGAAATCATACCTTCTGATTTACGCATGACTGTCACTTCCTTCTGTCGCTGCCTAAAGGAAAGCCTATAGCAGTGCTTCTGAACCCGGTCTCCATGGACCCCCAGACGGTCCACATTTTTGCTCCCTCCCAGCTCTCTGCCAGACAGTCCATATTTCTGCTACCAGGAGCTGGGAGGCAGCAAAAACGTGCACCGTCTAGGGGTCCTTAGGGACTGGATTGAGAAAGACTGGCCTATAGAACAATAGTCTCCAAGCTGGTTATTCTGCACTGCTTCTCTCAGAAACCGCACTTAAGAGGAGATGTGCGGCCAGGCAATCCACATAATGAAGGAAGGCGTTCCTGCCCCCTCCCCCCTGCATTGACAAACAGTGTCATTTATCGTCACTGATTCTACTGCTTACACAATAAAGGCAGGATATCCAGGTTAAAAATATCACAAGGCCATCCCAGACTGTGACATTGTATTTTTAAATCATTCGTGCTTAAAATATACCTTTGAAGTAATACTTCAAGGAAACAGAGCCAACAACATGAATATTGATTTTGGTTTGCAATCAAAATTACAACCTCCCTGAACAGGACTTTTGCGTTTGTATACATTTCAAAGAAAAGGAGCTGAAGAAACTGTCATAGTTAAAAGCACCATTATCAGGCCAATGTCAATTTGTTTAACAACCTCGTAATTGATCAAAACGACAAGTCATGTGATCCGCTCAGCAAATGTCACGAGCTGCTGAGGGTATGGTGTGCATATTAACGCCTGCAAAAAAAGATGCGTATAGGCGATGCATTCAACTAACAACCTCCCTCACGTGCTAAGAGCACAAGCGTTCAGAAATTAATATGCAAGACAAGCGTGCGAGGCAGCCTTAAATTTCCATGGCGTTTTAAAATGGGGACCTTCGTTATCCCCGAAACGTACACGTAGAGGTAGGTTTGGCTTTGTAGAAGTCGGTCAGGATGAATAACAGGCAAGACTGGGTTTAACCGTTAACGGAGACAGCTGCAGCGATACTGGCGCAAAAGCCACATGACGCGCCGTCCTGACAAACCAGACCTTCTCGTATCCTTAAACCCAACCAAGATAAGACATGAAAGCAGCACACTCCCCCCCCCCCTTACTCACCAGATGCTTTGTACAGGTGTATACGTGCTGCCAGGACAGTGTTGAAATACCAAGCGAGCATGCTGTGAAATCTCTTTTAAAAACACAAATTCAACCACAGAGACGATCGTATCGCGAAGAATAATGCCTAATAAAGACAGACCCCATTTACCTGAGTTTCCGTTAAACTCTCCAAGGCTTGCATTACAGACTGCTCCGGTCTTGATACTTGGGACTATGGGGGGGGGTGGGCACAAAAACAAACCAGTTACCGGACAGGCCTCGTGCAAAGAGTTAAAAGACTGTCACAGCAAGATGACAGCAAGGTGACATTTCATAATAGCACAGTGAAACATTGCTTCTCCACAAAGGCGTCTTACCATTAAGCCTGCTTCAACAGTTGGTACGAGGGTAAGCCTACTCCCATCAGAGACGCCCAAGTCCTGGAGTTTTCCTGTACTGAGCCTCCTGATGAAAACCGGAGGAAAAAAAAAATCTCAAAATATTCAGCAGCACCTGTGCATATTGAATATAAACGACGGCAATACCTAAGAAACATTTACTAGCGGAGAGGAAATAATGTTTGAGGCAGGGGAAATTCACAGACTTTCATGTGACAGGGGTTTAAAATTCTTTGAAGTCATGTTTTGCCTGAACATGAAAACAGTAATGTCTTAGAAGAGTAATTCAGTAAGGAAACGGTCGTTCGGTAAACAGTTTTTTAAGTCGAGAAAGAATAGATGCCATACTTAGTCAAGTGCTTCACTTCGGACGTCAGTATAGTAGCAGTCGGGCTAAACCGCCGTGTTTTTTGTTGGCTAGAATCGTTAACACACCCTCACGTAAACAGCGGATTCCTCTTGAAGACCAGGACATCAACTGGTAAAGCAAAAATCAAGCACTGGACAATATTACTTTATAGCAAGCTACTAAGATCGAAAGAGCTGGAGTTACAGTGCTGTGCACTTGGTATCAGCGAAACTCACTGCATGCTAATGATGCGATCTGAGCCGCTTTCTTTTTACGCACTAAGAATATTTATTCCTGGCGCGTCACTACGTGTAAATGAGATGGTTACTCCGTTTTGATCAAACGAGCTTTAAATCAAGTCAAAATATACAACAAGATTACTTAGTTTGGTCTTATGTTAGATTACCCTGCATTGCATGGGAAAGGGAGGATATTTACGGTAAAATATGTATTTGAACTTAATTTGAAAATTAGCGGCTGGATGTAGAAATAACATTTCGGTACTTTGTAACAACTGCCTAATCTGTTTATTCTGCAGAAATACAATTGTAACTGATGTTTTAATATTAGTGTGAAATGCAGATTTTTAAAGGTTGTGCTTGTTATGCATCTTTGAAATGCCATTATGCGTTAACGTCAGAATACATTTAATTTTAAAAGACACGCAAATCAATGCAGAAGACCTTTTCGTGCTGCACCGTGGACGTCTGTATTAAATGTCACCTCCGGCTGAACAAAGGGACCCAACACTTTGCTTAAGGGCAGCTATTTGGGGGAAAGAAGATTAAAATCGGTTGTCTGTTTTAAAGGATGATGCGATTTTCAGGCGATTACTTGAGGGGACATTAAATTGTTCAGCTATGAAAAGGGGAAAAATAATGCGACAGTTCGTCATTTGCAAACGACAAAGGATTCCCTTTCACTTAACACAACCTTCTCACTGCACGACTTTACTGGACAAAATGTATCAGGATCAAAATAGTTTAAACGGATGGTAAACATCACTGAAACCACTTACAAATCGTCCTAGTATCTCCGCGATAAAAAACAGAATTTGCTTCTTGATAAGAGCAGCATTTTATTAATATCTCAAAAGTACTGTAAGTACCCAAACACGGTGAGAAGAGCAGCTTGTAAATTAAGCGATATGGGGTTAATGGCATTAGCTAATGTGATACAATGAGCAAGGAAAGAAGCGTACTAGTAATTTTTGATGAGCGATGTACGCGAGAACTGGAAGGAAGAGTGCAGCCAATCGTAAGCAAATGCAGGGTATGCAAAATCCACAGATACAGATATAGATTTTGCACTCGTCTAATGAAAGATTTTTAAACCTGCGTGAAATCGGTCGGGCGGCTGAAAAAGGAGGCTGGAGCAGTCCCGAGGTTAACAGACACTACCGGCGTCGCTGCCTCCCCCCGCTTAACCCCCTACCACCCTGCCACCGAGCCTCTCTTCAGTAATCTGGAATGAAAGTGCACACCCGTGTACTCTGCTGTAAAATACCCGACACTGTCTACACACCACCCGACAACCATCATCAGTCCTTATCAAAATATTTACTCCGAGCTATACGTGATCTAACTAATACAGACGCATCGACATGATCACCCGGTTTATTGGAGATTTTCCACTAAACCCTTTTTTTTTTGGGGGGGGGGGGTCAACGTCCAGAGAACACTAGAGGCAAAATCCATACCAGTTCACTTCAATGCTTCTATGTTCAACGATTCCCTTCTCTAAAATCTGTGTGTACGCTGGGCTACTTAAAACGAAACTATGCGCAGGCAATGTCCGGGTGACCAAAGCATGGGGTGACTGCGCTAGATCCACTGACCTTTGACGTACAGATGACCAATATAGCAACAAACGATTAGTGCAAACGATACAGGAACCCGGTGTGATCTGCACACTGTTTTACGATAAGTGCATGTCGGAGCGATACCGTGGATGATCACTCACGTTTCCTTGTGCAGCAGAGTAAGTCTCTCTTTTGGTACTTTGAGTCTTTGAGAAAGCCTCCTCTTCAGTCCTTCCACCGTCTCTTCGAGTGGAAGGGAGAGCTCAAAGCGTGTGCCGGTGGTGGAGTGGATGTACAAATTCATGGAGGGCTCGCTTGGGACGGCTTCGCAGGACGGAGCTCCGCGATTAGTGCAGCTCCGGGCGGTGGGATGTTGGTCCATTCGATAGCCTGTGTTGAATGGGGGAAGGACAATGCTAGTGTACCAGGTTCGAAGCCAAATGACTGAAATATTAACCGCTCTAATGGATCAGAAAAAGGACGAAGTCTTTAAAATATCTCAGTCACTTTCACTTGCTAAGTCCCGACTTTACGGACCGTACTGTGTATCTGCGTTTTCTGTGAAGCCAATAATAACGACGTCTCTTTCTTCCTCTCTTGTCAGTTACAAAGTATTCCCGGAATACGAGTACGCATTGGTTTAGCACGTATCATTCGTTGAAGCAAAAACAAATATCTTCGCTTTCTAGCTCTGCAAAGCGATGTATATGATCCCACTTCCAGATTTAAAAATGCTACAGAGACGGCTCGATGCCAGAGTTAAACATGAAGGCTTTTACCAACAGATTTCCTTCAAAAAAATGTTCGTCTTGCAGCAAGCCAATTCCACAAAAGCAAAAATCCGTAGCAATCGTATATATATCTTATAATTATTTCCAATGCCCGGAGATGTCAGCTTTCGTAGTAGCGAGAGATCAGTACTAGACTGCCAAAGCCTCATAGATTTAGAGCTGAATAACTCTCCGGTCGCGTACCCATGCTCAAAGCACCTCCAATGCAAAAACCAACAATAAAGAATGTTACAAAGTATCACTCAGAGTGGCATAAGGTGCCCGCCCTCCTTTCCCATTCCAGCCTATCACTACTCACAATTGAGCAACGATCGTAACCACTGACCAATCGGCAGCTCATCCAGTACACCCACGTGGAGAAAAAGCTCTGCCCACTTTCTTTCTCCCACACTATCTTTGTCAAAGAGAACCAATCACACAAAAGAAGGACAGGCTCACCACGCCAAAGAATACGATACTTCCTGCCCATTCCTACAATTCCAGGTCATTCATAATTAGTATCGCATAGATCATCTACAAAAAATTAGTCTTATCATTTTCCAATGTGAAATTACGTTAATGCAAGCACAAATACGACGCACGAGTACAATAATATGTGTATATTAAACATTGAATGTAGATTAGTAGTTATAATTATTGGGCTTAACTGAAAACCAAATTGGTGGAGGACGCCTGAAGCGTCTATATTAGCCTTTTAATGACCAGTGACACCTCCGGGAAGACAGGACAGCTCTGTGGTGAAGAAGCGTTGGACTGATAAATGTAATGGTGTGGTAGCCGTAGTTTGTTAGGTAGAAGCTCTACTTCTTAAACCGATCTTTAGGCATTACTGAACAGAACAAGGTGTCCAGCATTCCTTTTTCCGCATGCTGACGCAAACAGCCACTGGTCTTTTATTCTTGGATTGCTAACATTTTAAATGGCACCGCTGGCCGTGAATCACGTTACTGCTGCTCGATTAAAACACGGGTTATTTATACAACGCTCGAAAGAGTTCTGTTTTGTGTTTCGTCTGTCAGTATATGTCGTCTAGTCGTGTTCCACTACCTCAATTAGTACAAAGGCTTTATTCAAAAGAATCGAAAACACAAAGGATGGGAGATCCTTATCTTGTCAATTGCGTGTATAAGTTGAAAGCACGGATGCAGTAAAACGACGGCAAAACACACAAACAGACTTGCTTAGTGACGTAAGAGTCCCGAAGCTGAGAAGTTGCAGCTCTTAAAGCCATGTGTCACTTTATTCATATGTACTTTAAGTTTTATGTCTTCCAGAACAACTATTTCCTAAGTCGCCGAGAAAACAAAGCGCCAGTAAATTGCACCTTTTCCTGCAATATCCAGGCACAACGATTTCTAAAATAAGAAACAAAGAAACTTCAATACAAAGTGTACTTGGACGGATTATCTACTAACAGGACAGAGAATCAACAACTGCGCAAAACAGTCTCTGTCGCCAACAAGTGGCAGTAATACGCAAGGCACGAGCACGCATTCTGCAGGACCAAAATGTTCGTTAGTCTCTTTTGTTATTAATGTGCAACAGTAAGACATCTCCCGCAACCACGTAGTCGATTACCCGAATGTTCCTTACCGTGCATATTTTCACAATGCGACGGCATTCTAAGAAGGATGCGTAGATTTGTAATGTAAGTTAAAGAATGAAAAAAAACGTAATTTTACAACTACAGTCAATATTTAAAAAAATGTGATACCTAATTCAGTAATCACCGAATACAACATAAAATGCATACATAGGCTAAGCTTATAAGTCATTGCGGCTTAGACTACTCCTAAACTCGCATTAAACCCCTTTGTACGAGAAAACCTCGAAACGACGTTATATGTAAAACACAGCTCTACATATGCCTATATAGAATAATCGTTGAGGACGTTTACATATATTCTGGCAGAGTAGTGCAGGCCTATGTTTCGGATCCGATGGAGTTATTATCAATCAATCACAATCACATTGCAGAGCCTAGACAAGCAAAAGCAACGCCAGACGTTCAAGTAAAGAAAAGAACGCGAACCTTTTAATAGCCAACAGCTTATCGTATGAATCATCTGATGTCCTCGGCAGACAGGACATGATTACGCAAGGCATCATTAACAATAAACGCGACACTGTGCCCATTTATTAGAACACTCCGAGTAAAGTAGGTTATAACTCGGTCACCCGGGCATTTTCCAGCTACACTCCCAAGGCCGTAAAAGAAGCTACTGAAACCGTGTCATCCATTAACCCGATCATTTTGACCAAGGCACAAATGATTCAAAGACTGGCCCCAATGTGCCATCACGGCAGGGTCACGTGATATCCCCAGAGCCACGCGTATTCCAGCAAACACCGTCCACAGTACCGCTGGAAACTCTTGCCTTGCTCTCTCTGGCTCTCATGGCAGGGAAATTTAAATCGTGATACACACAAATTATCCATCAGGATACCTTTCCGACATAGCCCAAAGTGAAGTTCCACCCATATAGTCTATAAATGTTTGCAAGTATGTATGACGTCATATGTTGATAATTATCGCAACCAAAAGGACAACTAAAGGAAAAAATGATGGCACATTATGTTCAGTTAAAAGCATGCATGGCTATTTAAGAGTATGCTCTCAGTTTAACTAACATCCTTTTAAAATAGTTACACTAAGCCTTCACTCGCCAGGGAGTTACGTGAATGGTGACATGTTTTGCTAACTGGTGGACGACACAGAACTTCACTATGTGGGTCCATTAAATAGACTACGCTGTGATTTTTCTGTTCGGTTTTCGCACGCAGGATAACTTGTTAGGCAAACTTTAATAAGTTCCATCCAAATTATATTTTAAGACTTTATTTGTAACACCTGACTTTTGATAATCTTCTAAAGAGTGATTCGTTATTTAAATAATGTTTTGATAACGATCACTGTTTCATTGTGCAGAGCACACCAAAAGCCACTTACCAATTACTGCAGCGAGGAATTTCACTCTCCTTGGAAAAACGTTTTTATCAAGTTTCCCCAGGTTTAGGACGTAAGTATCAAACCTCGTGAAGAAATCTGATTCAGGAAAAACAGTAAATCCACACAAGCTGAACACGAGTTAAAATAAAAAGTGATCTTTGACTGCCGGTTGTATTGAGAAAGTGACGGTCTGCCCGTTTTGTGCGACCATTCGCCTGCTGCAGGAGTATAAGAGTGAAGTTACGCGTCACAGCGTCGCTCGCGCTCCCAGCGCCGCGTCGGAGGTGTGGTACCTTACAGGACTTCTATAGGGGTGGAGAGTTTCATTATTGCAATGTCAGCTTGTGATTTAACGTCGCAAAAATCCTCCTTGCGTATGGTTGTTTCTCAACACCGAGTGGTTCCTTGGATTGTACGTGCAAACAAAGGGCTGTCTTCTACTTTTTTTATTAAATCGCGTTATGAATAGAAACTGATATTAGATTGACGCATGACTTTAGGCTGAATGTGTCTATATATAGACGACTGCGCTCGTTTATATTCGAGCGCAATTTGGATTGCTATAAAAGCTAATTTTGCAATACACCGGAGCGACCTTACCAGAATAAACGAAAGAGGCACGACCTTGTCAGAGTTCAACCTTGTTGTGACGACAAAGAAGGTGGCTAAAGAGCAAGAGTGAAATACTGCATAGATACTGCAGTACGTGTATATAAACAATAATGTACCACATTATTGGACTGGGCACTATTTGCACATTTGTTTGCGGTTCTTTTATTAACGTTTGGTGTATTTGTTTATCCCTTTTCATTCTTTTGCGCACTGCCATTAACAAATCCTTACATCAATTTGTTGAAATTATTCTTCCGATCGTGCTGTTCTAGTTAACCTGGGATGAAGTTACTGGTTATCGGTGGCACAGCACAGAGATGGAGCCAAGACAATTACGTAATGAGCCCCTCACTTAAGCATGATATACCCTTTATTTGGAGATGGAAACGCATGAAATAATATCCCGGCTCCTGCGTCAAGCAGTGCGTTTGTATTTGGGTCACCAAAGATTGTATTACTTTTTGCGCCTTGACAGTCTCGCTCCGGCGCAGTGCGAGAGAATAATTAGGAAGACATAAAAATTAAAGAAAACGATCTGAATTTCTTCCGAGTTGTCTTAAGCGTTTGTGAAAAATGCATCAGTTTTCATATGTGTGGAAAATAGTCAGTTAAAAATGACTAGCAAGTAGGGGCTTAAGTAATCAGTCATATGTTGAACTATTTTACCCTTAATAGGTCATACGTTCCTGTTATTATTGGATTATTTTGCTCTGGAGAAACTCAAGCTGTTGAAATGTTGCACTACCCAGGATCTCACCTAAACTTATACTTTTGCACGTCCTTAGATCATCAAAAGCGCTAACTGGATTTGGGTTTATATATGTAAAAGGCTTCTGCTTATTTATATGTCTACATTGCTGTTCTATTCACTGGGAATCCATTCCCCTCTCTTTGCAAATGGAAGACTTGGCAGAGATTCATATATTTTCACACTCTTCAATCAAGGTATTAATTTTTGACCATATCTATGCTAGACAAGCATGTGCTAGTGAATCGTAGATAAACACTGATTAGCAGAAAGGAGATTAGGAGAAGGAGATGTATGAAAAAGAAATGGTTGTAATTACAAAAGAATACACATAAGTTATATTGAAGGAAAAACGAGCATATGCAAAACATTACATGGTGACAGCTTAAGATGTTCTGTATGTGCGTGTCCAGCATTCCAGTCAGACAGAGTCACCCTTTTCCACATGTGTGCAAACAAGTAACTTGAGTCAGTGCACCAATGTGGTTGTTGTGTATTCATTTGTGGTAAATCAATAAGCCGAGACCCCGCGGCATTCCTTCAGCAGCAGGGGATTGTGGGAATCGAGAGCCGACAGGTGACTCTTCAACCCACCACAAGGCGCTTCTATATGACAAAACGTTAAGTCTGAATCTGACAGGACATGAAAATGCTGATATGATGGACAAGAAACGAATTAGGAGCACTCAGCCACAACCTGATACCTAAATCCCCCTTTCTGGATCTGTAGAGTGAGTGAAATAAATCACATATTAGAATAAGAATCACTTTATCCAATTCAGCACGACAGACTGTTAGGTTTAGACAATTAATGAACGGTTAATAGTCTTATAAAATACAATTTATATATAATCATTAATTAATAATATAAGCTGACATGGAGCAAAATAAAATAAAATCAGAAGACTTGTAATAGCTATTTTCAGAAATGCCATCAGGGGGACAGGGATATATTTCCCTGTGACACCATAAGTAACACATGACACCATAATAGACAATATATGTTGGGGGACAATGGATGAGCAGGCCCTATCTGACCACCCCTGTACCAGTGTGTCTACAAGTTGAAGTCTCAGATGCAAATTGCAGGGCAGTCAAACCAAGTCTGCGACAGCCGCCAAACCCAATGACTACTACATAATCCACGTTACGTTACTTTCAATATCATGATTAGCATGTTTTTGATTCTCAGGGAAAATGTTGCGACAAATATAATTAAACAATAAGCAAATGATACTACAGTAAATACTTCAGAGCAGTAAATTCCAGTGTTCATTGGTCAGCACTCTATCTAAAACATAATCCTGTCCTTGCCTGCTTAAGGGCCTGCTAACCCAAATATGGTCATTGTTGCCTTATATGGTGGCTGTATGCGCCAAGCTTAAGTGTTTAAATGCCTCTGTTAGTTAGCCTAATAAACACCATATTAAAAATGGGTCAGTGGTGTTGTTAATGTTACATGCATAGTGTTAGTTTGTTGAGTATTAGCTACTTGACTCGAGGAATTTTAGGGATTCGAGGATCAAAAAATAGTAAAGCAAAAAAAAGACATTTTTAAATTTGTGTGATAGCAGTAGCTTATTAGAGCCAGAGAAATATGATTAGAAAAGGGACATTTTTGACAAAGGAAAATATACAGAACACACAAGGCAAAATTAACATTCGACAAAGCTTGCCATTTGTAATCCAAACTGATTTAAAAACATGTGTGTCACTCAGTCAGTTACAGACAGACCGCGGTCTTACTTCCAGTATTCTAGTTTAATGGCATTATTTGCTGTTCCGGCATAACAATCATTCTCTCTGCATATTTAAGAGCTGTAAGGGGAGGGCAGACTGACATTTCTGTGTCTCTGATCCTCTAATCTAATCATTTATATAGATCATCATGAGGAGTCACATGACCCGGCCGTCCAAGGCCACCAGACACAGTGATTTCATCTGTGACGTCAGGAAGGGAGAGACTGCAGTGGCCTACCCCCTATCAGGTGCTTAAAATAGCCGTCCCTCCCCAACGGAGACGTCATCAGCCGCTGCCGTCTCTCCTGCCGCTCCCTGACCCCCCCCCCGTCCTGCCAGCAACGTTATTCTCTCACACTGATAAGAAGGCACCCTAACCCTTCTATCCTTTGCTGAGGGCTGACAGCAATCAGCTCTGTTCAGTCGGCCGTGCACCACATCTCGGCTGGCCAGCCGGGGAAGGTTCTAGAAACTCTGCTCATAGCTTCGGTGCATCGCTGAAGTCATTCTCAAACGGATTTCACGGGTTCCTCGTCAAAATCTCCCACTGATGTTCACGTGAAGTCAATTCTTAATCACAATCAGTGGCTTTTTGACACGTATGTGGCACAATTGCAAAATACTCTGCCGATTGTTTGTTAAATTGCAGCTCTTATGGCTACTACAGAACTACAGAATGGGTGGAGGCTTTGAGGAGAGTCACCTTTCGGTGCTCCTCTGTATCTCCCTGATAGCTAAAACCTCACCCACAGTCTGCTGTTATCTCCCCACAACCAGGTGTTTCTTGGCACTGCTGTGTAATCC
>JAODJW010000033.1:5940517-5959757 GCA_026777045.1 Hyperopisus bebe | reverse complement strand
AAGGACGGGATGACCAGCAACGCCTGCTGGCCAAACGGGGAAGGGACACAGTGAGACAACAGGGGCTGACCCTGACATCTTCTATTGAAAGTCATAAGGCATTATAGTGTTGATTATAATGTATCATAAGCTCCAATGAAGCTCTCATCTATAACTCACTATATAGATACCTTCATAATGCATTATAATGGTCGGGAAAAGAATTTAGGAGGCTTTGTACTGCATTATGAAGGTATCTATAGTACATTATAGATGAGATGCATAAAACATTCATAATGCATAATACGCATGGCTATAACGTTAAGCCTTTTTCTAAATATTTACAACCATGTGAGAAACTCACACTGTGCAAGAATATTTCACAAGGAGAACTGCGCCCTTTCACAACAACTTTCTCAGTCATTTTTATATGCTTAGATATTTTACAGGATGTAAACAAGGATTTATTTTTGTTTATTTGTGGAACTGCAGAAGACTGCAGCATTTGGATGCTACCCATTATTGATTTACTTCTTCCCAGTGAGATAATAACTCTGATACATAAATAAACTTATATACTTCCCTGTCGCATAACACTCCAAACCGGTATATCTCACAGTCACGATCTGTTTTGTTGTTGAATGCTTGTGAGACTCAAGCGGACTTCAGACATTTTGACGCAGAGAAGGAAACCAGACGAGGGCTAAACGGAACGATCTCCATATCAACTGTTCCGCCCCTGGGACCCAAGGGCAGCACTCCTGATGTTTCCTTCTTATCTTGACAACGTTTCATCACTCATATAGATAAGTCAGAATTTTTATCATGCTTGTTAAATTATGAGTTATATCAGAAAAACCACTAATCATTTAGCATGTTACTTGTTTAAAAACAACAATAGGGTGGTCAGAATTATCTAGCACGACAATCAGCAGGCAGCATTGTAAAATCCCCAGAGCAAAAATATAAGCCTATGTTCAGAAAAAAAACCAAAAACCTTTGTCCTTCTAACAGGGGCTGTCCTTAGCAGGTTCTGTGCCTATGATACAGAGGTTGCTGGTTCGAGCTTGGCTTGGGCAGAACAGTCACATGTCCATGGGCCCTTGAGCAAGGCCCCTAACCCCCAGCTCCCTGGGTGCATAAACTTGGCTTCCCCTCCACTGTGATCCTCAAGTTTGCTCTGACCTGTGAATTTCCCCACAGTGATTAATAATCTAACACTATTCTATTCTATTTTATTCTATAATGTCAAGTCATTAGGTTCCACTCTGCTAAAACAATAAAGAGTTTCTGTTAAAACATATAAAATCTAACGTCTTCTTCAGGCCTCCAGCCTTCTCCAAAAATCACACCAAGATCAATGTAAAATCAAAATGCTTTCAAGAGTTATATATTACATCTCATGTAATAGTTGTTGTGGCATCCTTTGGCCAGGAATCTGTACAGATTACCTCTGTGCTATATAATATTCAATGTCATTGCGCCTTCTGGGTATGGTGTTACTGAGAGACAGATATTATACGAGTGTCCATCTTTCTGTGACCCAGCATGCACTCCATAACTATGGAAGCTTCTTCTTCAGGCTGCGGAGCACATCGATCATCATCCTGGCCAACAATCTGCCGTAAAAGACCCTCAATCATGTCAATATAACAAATATGGCTTCAGTTCCCCTGTGTGTCACTCTTCCTGATAAGTCTGTTACTGTAGCTTGCCCATCGTTGTCTATTGTATTTTGCTGGAAAGTCTACCTTCTACTGTAAAGCATCACTCTTGGGTTTATTTTGATTTCTATCCCCCATGAGTACTCTAACTCTAAGAGATTCTGACCGTCACGGTAACTCAGAAGTGCCTCCTGTCCTTATCTTTCAGTCCCCTCGCTGTTGAGTGGTATTTCCTGTTTGCTACACTCTTTTGGGGGGGCATCATGGACTCTATGTGTTTGGAGTTTGCACGTTCTCCCCATTTCCTTGTCAGGTTTCCTCCAGGTTCTTCAGCGTCTCCTTACAGGTAAATATGAGTTGCCAAATTGTGTGTAGGTGTGAATGGTGTTTGTGCCCTGCCTCTGACTTTTCATTACATTTCATAATCTCTAGTGCTAAAGCTCCTGAAAGTCTTCTCCTTTTAACATCAGAATTTATCCTCAAAATGACACCCAGTATTGAAATAATTGATATTTCAATATTGATTCTCAAATCTCATCTTTAGGTTAACTTGAGAGGTTACCTTGGCCCCGCTTTGACCACAATAAACAAGCATGCGTCAGTTAAACTGTTTTGACAGTATATTGTTTTGAAGACAAAACTGAATCTATTCATTTCCTTATTTGGTACGCTTTTACCTAACAGTACTTGCATTTCCAACTTTCCTAACCTAGTATTCTGATGGCTCAGTCAATTAATAAAATGGTCCAGCACTATACAAATATATATAGCACATGCACATATAAAAAACGATTTAGCTAAATGTGTAATTTGTTCACAGCTTAAAGTATCTGTAATATATCCATTGGTTTGTATAAATATGCCAAAAAAGAACAGTTAACACACTGCTAATCTAAACAACTGCTACATGTCACCCGTTTTTTGGCCAGGAAGCACCATTGGGGCTGTTTACCCAGATAATATCTTGTGCATTTTATCCACCCTTTCCTGTCGGATTATATAAAAGCCGTTTTCAAAAACAACTGATCACAATTGTGCCCGAGACCGAGAAACAGACCATCAAGATGCTTCGACTGAGTGCGCTGCTTGTGCTCTTAGCTTCCGTATCGATTTGTGAGTAACGCGGTTTTTTGGATATTTTAATAATTTGATATTGAGAAGTAGAATTACTGGACAATGCATTGTTTTACAGCACTCTTCTTATTATTATTTTTCCTTCTTTCCTTATATCAGTCATATTAAACAACACTGCACACTCTAATTATTTCAAAATTATTTAATTCTAAGTAATATTAACCTTTCTTTTTCACCCTCACCTTTCTTATCCTCACGTTTACCCTGAACAAAGGTAAAGGCATCACCGGTGGGAAGGAGTCAGTGCCGCACTCCCGACCGTACATGGCATCGATTCAGAGAAATGGCAGGCACGAGTGCGGCGGTTTCCTGGTGGCCGAGCAGTGGGTCATGAGCGCGGCGCACTGCTTCCTGCAGGGGTGCGTCGCCGGTCCTGCTGCACCGAGCGCATTACTAATGACAGTTTTACAGATTCGCGTCTAACGCAGTCGAATTAACAACAACAACAATAATAATAATAATAATAATTAAACAGAATGTATATAATACCTTTCATAAACTCAGATTCTGTACATGCCTGCAAGGTACTTTTTCTTCAGCTTTTAAGAAATTAAACGCTCATGGGAGTTTTACTTACACAAAAAAAAATTCTCTGAGGGCAGAACGACCAATCAGATACCTTGGTCCTACCTCTTCTACGATCTGATTGGTTTTCTCTCTCAACCAATCATTTTTAGTTATGCCCTCAGAACATTTTTGTTTAAGGAAAGCTCTCACGAGCTAATTAAACACTTTTTGGTTATTCAAACCATAATAATATCTTTTTTCTTCTTTCATAGGACTGATGGTGTGAAGATAGTTTTAGGGGCTCATTCTCTCACAAAACCCGAAGAGTCAAAACAAGAATTCAGCATAGATACGGTGTATAACCACGCTGCTTTCTCGCTGGCTAACTATGACAGCGATATCGCTTTAGTTAAGGTAGGCTAAGGTATATTTTGACACATTTGGCAGATCTTTTAGTATTCTTCACATCAATTTATTAATTTTTGATATGATGTAATACTGTTAACTACTAATCATCTTATAATTGAAATACTCTCGGCGTGTATTCAGCAGATAAATTCATTTGGAGAGATTAGCTTTTCCCATTTATACAGGTGTGTGGTTCAGACGGGGGTCTTTAACTTGCACCATAACCACAGTGGCCGCTGTATGAATTTAGCTAAGTTCCTCTAGTGGGCTGTTTGCAGATGACGTCTAAGGCGGAGATGAACGACGCTGTCAGCACCCTAGAATTTCAGCGTACGGGTGAGGCGCTGCCACAGCCTGGCGATGTGGTAACCTCGGCTGGCTGGGGTTCTTTGAACAACCTTGGCTTACGGCCCGACACGCTGCAGGAGGTGGACGTCGAAGTGATTGTCTCAAACCGGTGCTCCCGCGGCGATTACTATGGCCTCAAGTTCACCAGCAATATGATATGCGCTGCCAGGAAACGCATGGACACTTGTGATGTAGGTCTCTCTCTTTAAATGATCATTCCGTTCAAACATTGAGCTGTCTGGGTTAACGGGGAATTAGATCCTGTGTTTGCAGTTTCTGGCGCCTTGCTGACATTCTCATATCTTCCACTTTTAGGGCGACTCTGGTGGTCCTCTCCTTTACCAAAACGTGGCTGTAGGTGTGACCTCCAATGGTGGGAAAAAGTGTGGCACACTGAAGAAACCTGGTCTGTACACAATCATATCTAATTTCACTGATTGGATAGAGAAAACCATGAAAGAGTAAACTAGGCCGCTGCAGGACAATCGTAACTCCTGCTTTTGTGTTTCAGTAAAAGACCATCTTATTATAGAGGCAACTGTAAGTCAATAAACTCAATAAACACAATGATTGTACTACTACATGGAGGAATGTACTGTCTCTATTTTGTCTGTTAAAATACCAATGTGTGCTTGTTTGGATGGATGAGTGTACTGTGACCACTCACCACAAGATGGCAGTGCTAGCAGCTGCTGGGAAAAACACCCTCATGATTAAATTATGCTTTAATTGAAACCTTTTCCAAACATGTAGTATTTTATTTCTTTTTGCATGAACTGAACATTTACATGACTCTTAGATAAATCACTTTATACCAAACAAATGTAAAGATTTGCATGGTCTCCTTGAGTTTGTAAGGGATTTCTCCACATGTCCTTCCTGTAGTCCAAACGCATCCATATTTGATGAAGTGGTATCTCAAATTTGGCTGGGGGGAGGGGCTCTGAGTCCGTATTCTTTTTTTCATCCTTTTGTTGCCTGAATGATTGACAATCCCTCCTCGACAATGATCAAACAAATGATCAAAAAGTTCCACAGGGAAACCCCCACCCCCAAATTTTACTAAGACAGTATATCCTCCCAATCCCTGTTCCCCCCACCCCCCACCCCATCACCCTTAGTCCCTGCACACTCTGCAAGCCTCCAGTAAAACAAGCGAGGATTCCGGCCCTAAACTGTATCTGTACAGTAAAAGAGAAACAAAGATACACTGTTTAGTCACAAACACCGGATGAATATTATACCCAGTGAATTAATCATTTAGGGGGCAAATTACCAGCATTTCCTGATTTTCACTTTTGATTTGCAAATCCATCCATCAATTCATCCATCCATCTACCTATCCATCCATCCATACTAATATTAACAGCTACAAGTAAGAAAAATAATAACAAGCTTACATTTTCTATTTATGTTTGTTTTACACACAAAGACTAAATCTCTATTATGTTCTTACAAAAGCACTCCTAGTATTGCCCAATGAGGGCTGCATAACTGGCCCAGATTTAGACTAATATCCAATATATCTAATATCATTATACATTGTTCTTTTAACATGGCACACACTGAAAAGCCCGTGTAACATGGTCCCCGTGCATTTCTGAATTTTGTGAGCCACCAACCAGCTCCATATCCTTCTTGAGTGACGTCACGTGAGCCGTTTCCCTGGGTCACTTCATACCCTTAATCTGCCCCTGTGTATAAATGGTCTCTTACAGGTCTGAGTTTAAGAGGTAACTTTCAGGGGCATTGGGGTATCACTCAGAGAAATGTTTCTCTCTGCTGCAGCTTTTTCTCAGTATCCTTGACTTTCCTTTATTCCAGCCTGTCCCTAGTTTCCTCTTCAATGCTGAAATATGCAGTGTGACCAGGCGCTTTTCTCAGAAAGCTTTCCGGTGACAATCTGCGCTTCTTATTACGATCGCCTTGCCTGCCGAGCAGCTTCTCGCCAACTCAATATTGCACGAAATCCAAAATACTAGTAATACTGTCTGTTTCCACTAGAGGGCAGAACAAGTTTAGAATTTCAGATCTTGTACTTTTTTATATCGAGCAATACCTGCAGAGAACATAAATCAAATGATGCAAACAATATCGGCATTGTATTGACTTCAGCATAAATTATTTACACTATTATTTTGCAAATAAATTATTCATTTTCTTAACTCCGTTTCACTGTACAAATAAGATTTGATTTGAGAACTGTGAGGCTACGAAGCAGTTATTAAATGCCAGATACACATCGATCAGCCATAACATTAAAAACCTCTAACGTGAAGTGAATAACATTGATTGTCTTGTTAGAAGGCCATCTGTCATAGGTGCCATTATATAGTAGGCAAGAGACTAGCCAATTCTTGAAGTTGATGTGATGGAACCAGGAAAATGGGCAAGCGTAGGGATCTAAGCAACTTTGACCAGGGAAAAATTGTGATGGCTGGATGACTGGGTCAGAGGATCTCCAATTAGGAGATCTTGTGGAGTGTTCCCAGTATGCAGTGGTCCATACCTATCCAAAGTGGTTCAAGGAAGGCCAACCAGTGAACCAGGCAATAGGCCCATGGGCACCCGAGGCTCATTGATGCACGTATGGAGCGAAGGCTGGCCCATCTGGTCCGATCCCACAGGAGAGCTACTGTTGCACGAATTGCTGAAAAAGTCAATGCTGGCTATGATAGAAAAGTGTCAGAACACGCAGTGCATCGCAGCGCACTGCATATGGGGCTATGTAGCCACAAACCGACCAGAGTTGACCCCTGTCCACCATCAAATGCACTTATAATGGACACATGGGCAGCAGAACTGGATCATGGAGCAATGGATGAAGGTGTCCTGGCCTGATGGGTCACATGTGCTGTTACATCATGTGGATGACTGGGTGTGTGTGCATCATTTACCTGGGGAAGAGATGGCACCAGAATGCACTATGAGAAGACAAGCCAGCAAAGGCAGTGTGATGCTCTGGGCAATGTTCTGCTGGGAACCTTTGGGTCCTGGCATCCATGTAGATGTTATTTCGACAATACCACCTACCTAAATGTTGTTGCAGACCAAGTACACCCCTTCATGGCTACAGTGTTTCCCCAGTGGCAGTGGCCTCTTTCCCCAGGATAATGCTCCCTGCCACATTGCAAAAATGGTTCAGGAGTGGGTTGAGGAACATGAAAAACATTTCAAAGTGTTGACTTGGCATCCAAATTCCCTAGATCTCAATCTGATTGAGCATCTGTGGGACTTGCTGGACAAAGAAGTCCGATCGATGAAGAGCCCCACCTTGCAACTTACAGAACTTTAAGGACCTGCTGCTAACCTTTTGGTGCCAGATACCACAGGACACCTTCGGAGGTCTTGTGGTGTCCAGGCCTTGATGGCTCGCAGCTGTTTTGGTGGCAATGGAAGGTCCTACACAATATTAGGCAGGTGGTTTTAATGTTATGGCTGATCGGTGTATAATATATGAAGCAGGTTTGGAGCTCTGGCATAGATACAGGAGCATCCATCCTATTGGATGTTGTTGGCCTCGCTCCCGCCCACGGAGTTCATTTGAGAGCCGTATTTCTTAACTGAGGATGGTTAGTGTGCCTTTGCCTCTGTTTGAGTTGTCCCAGAAGGGGGACGCTCATAAGCTCCCGGCTAGGTGTAGGAATGTTGGAGCTCTTCCCGGCGAATAAGACAGACAGGTTCATTTGTTACAGTGGAAACCACTGACTGTTTTATGTGCGCTGAACAGCAGGCCATACGATGCAAACTTCTTGAAGACTATTGGCACGCTTCTGGACAAGGTGACGAGCTTCTAGTAGTTCAGCTAGTAGACCACATTGGAGATTTACAGAAAGTAGAAACTCCCTGTTGATGAACGAAAGGAATCTGGTACTAGATAGTGAGACTAGATAATCCAGGCTAGGACACTTTTAGCTACTTCAAGTTTTACACAATACTTTAAAACTGAAAGGCTCCTGTCCTCAGTCAATTAGTTCAGTTCTTGGGCTTTGACTGGTTTGTTTTCTTGATTGAAAGACTCGTCCAGCTGATTCACATTAACATTAGTGACACATGCATGATTAAAGGAGGCTGACCAATCAGCACATAAGAAGAACTCCAAGCTTAAGTGAAATGCAAACCCTTTTAATTGAAATGGTAGTTTACAAATTCTATCCTAGCTCAAAGTGTCCCCCTGGCATGGATTATCTGGTCACCCTGGTAGTGGTTCACCTTAGTTTCACGATCGGCTTTACTGTTGGGTGTCAGATCACATGCTTTCTGTTCTGCATGCCCAGATGAACCTTGATTACTAAAGGCAGCAATTAAAAGTTTCCTGGAATGTGCCGATGATACTCCTGGGTCTCTTGATTCGAAAGACAGATATAAGGTGACCGTGACGATGGCAGCAGCGGTTTTTTGAGAAAAACTCAAAACTCAGGAGGCATTTTGTAAAAGTCGTGGAGAATGACCTCAAAGCTTCTAGTGAAACATCTAGCATCTGCAGCACCTAAGCTTTACTGATATATACTTTTATTAAGATGAACTTTTATTGTGTGCTATCTTTTGATTGGATCTGAGTAGCCTTAGTGCACCATTTAAGATAAAGTTGTGTTACTTTGGTTGTTTTTCTATGACGATTTTTACTTTATAAGCTTGACTAATCAGCACATTAAATTTTTATTGTTAAATTATAGCCAGTGTCCAGACCTCTTCACCCATCTCTTAAGGTGACCAGATAATCCATGTCAGGTAGGACACTTTGAGCCAGGACAGGGTTTGTAAACTACCATTTCAATTAAAAGGGCCCAGATTTCACTAAAGCATTGTATCCATGTTGTGTGCCCATTGGTCAGTCTCCCATAAACATGTGTCAGTAAGGTTATTGTGAAACAGCTGGATGAGTCTTTCAATCAACAAAAGAAGTCAATCAAGGTACAAGAACTGAGTTATTTAGCCAAGCAGAGAAGCCTTTCAGTTTTAAAGTAGTTCGTAAAGCATGAAGTAGCTCAAAGTGTCTCCCTGACCTGGATTATCTGGTCACCCCCCATTTGTCCATCTTCCTCTACCAGAGTTGGATACTTTAGGTCCATTAAAATTCGTACCAAGATTTTGTTTCAACCAATAAGTACAGAGACACTATAATGCTTTATATTCAACTGGTTGGTTTAAACAAAATCATGGTCTGGATTTTTACTTTCTGGACCTGAACTATCTACTTTTGTTCATCAGCAGTTCAAGGTTGTGTGGAATCTGTAGCCTGTTCCAGGGAGGGGCAAGGTAGGGACATCAAAGTACACCACGAAAAACCACTGATGTGCCATTTAAACCTTTTTAAAAGTTATGTCATTAAGTGATGTTAGCATGCTAAACTTTTATTATGATAATAATAACACATGAGAATGTCTTAAAACCTCCATTCCCCAGTCGTGTTTCCGGGAGGGGGGGGGTACATGCATATTTTCATTCCATCAGAGACATTATACAGTTGATCCAACTCAAAAATGGCCAGATTTATTAAGTTCGGAATTTTCTTTTAGCAGTCAAGTTTCTGGCTATTTTATAGGGGCTGAATGTGCTCTAAGCCTCCAGTAAGACAGGAGAGGATTCCGGCCTTAAACTGTATCTGTACAGTAAACGAGAAACAAAGATACACTGTTTAGTCACGAACACCGGATGAATATTATACTCAATGAATTAATAGTTTGGGGGGCAAATTACTAGCTGTTTAGGTGCCCGCTGCAGAACATTCCAGAAGGCGCAACCTTTATATTCATTTGGTGAGCATTAGCAGACATTTGCATGAATCTACGTGCTTGGGAAGTGCTGTCTGTGAAGCAGAAATGCACAGAAATCCTGGGGCTGCACTCTGGGCCACTGGCAAGGACCCCCGCCCCCCCCCCATACATTTTCGTTGTGAATCAGGCACAGAGAAAGGCAGCACTATCAGCAGTCTGGAAGTTTCTTTAACTTTCTTAGCCACGCATACTTAGTTATGGCCCTTCTAAACATGACCCCCACCACCAAACACGCGTACACACACACACACACAAACAAACGCACAGCAGTGGGTTGAAATGACTTATTGAAATGTCCCTGAGTGGTGATGAAACCGACGTAAGCCTGAGGTATTGCGCAAAGCAAAACTACCCCACTACTTAAGCACCTTGTCTTGACAGTAATGAAATGCACATTGAACCATAACGGGCATTGCGAAGCTCCAGGCCGTTTGCCTAACTTCCGTTCTCCAGCTTCAGCTCTTTGCACAACTTGTCCGCAGTGTTACTCCATCAGTGACATGACCGGTCACCAGTCTTGAAAGTGTAGGTCTCGCCGGGACTGAAATGAACCGACGTAGGTGATGATTTTCTTTATTGTTTGGCTGCAAAGACAAGGGATGCATTTCAACATCCTAACATGTGCTGGTAATGAAAAGCAAAATTCTGCGTTTGTCCTCTACACGTTGTATCTCTCCAACAATATTTTATTTCACCGTTTAATGCAGAGAATAAAAATTCCTTGTTTTGACCGGAAAATTATCTCCATTAACTCATTGAAAACATATGGCAGTTTGTATTATGCAACAGTTTTTTTTACGATTCATGTGGTTAAACCGCTCTCTTGCTTTCAAGCACAACATATTTTGCTGTCAATTCAAATAACCTCTCTATGAATACTTAAAACCGGAGGGTGGGGGGGATGGATGTTTCTGAGGAGGGGCGAGATCAGGAGACAAACCTTCCCTGCTCTGGGGCAGTTAATATGGAGTCATGAAAGTGAGTTTGCTATGTTTGTAAGCAAGAGAGAGATCAGAAGTAAAACACCAGGTCGCAGAGGTTTACCACCTGCTTGTTTAAATTAGACAGCAAACCATGTATTTTTTATATAACTGCTTGTATTTTCAGTGCAATAAAAACAAACAAGGACTTGTATGGCTATATTTCTGGCTCTTGTGGCCTAGAGTCCATACATTCTCCTTAAGATGTTTCGCCGCTGAGGACGTTACACTACAAGCACTGTCTCCTGTTGGATCTGCGCCGATGAAAACAGAACAACGGACCATGTGATGTAGAAGAGTACACGATGACCCCGACCGAAATACCCGAAATCTATTACTGTTTTGTTTCTGGTTCGCTCCGGACATCTCAGAGCAGAGCATGAGCAAGTAACAGCCAGCAAGCCAATGCGGAGTCAGATCACTATCAGCTTTGGGACCCTTAAGCTACCGCAGACATGTCAAGTGAATTTCATCATGGCTGAGTGCCGCGAAAACAACACAATTACCAAAGAGCAACAACAATCGATGGCTGAGATATAAGGAGATCATCAGACTGGCTTTGTGGTGATCCTGCATATGGCCTCTCTGATGGCATCAGCCTCGAAGGGAACCAGTCAGCATCTCTGGCTGTAAGTCCATTTAGCAGATAGCATAATAGCAGATTAGCATAATGGTTTGAGGAAATTGACTCCATATGCCCAGACAAGTTCATTACATGGTAATTTTTCCTCTTTCAATGAGGCTATGCTCTTTCCACTTGATATTTTTATTAGTTAAAAACTAATCTGTGATCCATCAAACAAGAGAGAAAATAAGAAGTATGTGATCTTTGTACAAGCAACCATTTGTGTAATTTATATTGCCCTGCTTAAAATGATTCTGTTTTTAATAAGTTTGTTTTCCCAGGAAAGAGAAAATCAGTCCTCATGATCAGTGCTGCTTCTTCATTTGAGAAAATAAGCATCAAAGAAAGAAATTCAGCTGATCTGTGATGATAAAAGATGCTCTGTTCTTTAGTTGCGGAAATATAAAACAATAATGCCAGTATATTTTTGGAGAGAAGGTCACATAAAAGTGCACTTTAGGGCAGAACGCTTGAGTATACTGTAAATCCTTGAATACATATTTCAATACATATCTGCAAAGTCTTTTTGGACTTTGAATTAAAAGGAATGTGAGCTACATTGGAGATGCATTGGTTAGCAACTCGCCTTCCATTGCTTTCGCAAACTTATGATGGCCTGCTATTGCGTATTAGAATTCGTGCTACTAGCTGAGCTGGGGTTTGTGGGCGGGGCTTGATAGCTTAACACACACACGCAAACGGTGCCTTTTTACTTGCTGTAACCACCAGACTTGTTACAGACCACACAAGGGGAGGGACACAAGGTTCATGGCTGTCCCGGTGGGCAAGCCCAGGAAATAAAATCTGCCCTCATTTTCTCTAGAAAACACTTAATTGGAACAATTAAAGTTTGCCCAACTTCCGAAAACTCATTATCTTTTTTTTCTCCTCTTTTTTGAAATAGTCCTGATCACTGCTCTTTAAGGCATGCAGGAATCTCAGCCCAGACCTCTCAATGCTACATCCAAGAATCCAAATCCTCCCGGCCCCCCCCCCCCCCGATACACACATTAGGTGACGCTAATGCACGCAACTGCTTTAGAAAACAAATAAAAAGTGGCAGGTTTCCTTCCTGAGTCACTAATTGTTGGGCACAGATTTCAGTGTGTTTCTTTACCACTAGGTAGTTGATCATTACCACAAATTTTGCAATGGTTAGGCCGCTTGTCAGATTTAACTCCGACACTTCAGTTCACCGTGACCAATCAGAAGTTATTGTCCACTGCTACACTAACGTTTCTTGTTACAATGGTTTTCTGACGTTCCCTTTTTCTATCATTACAAAAGTCCTTGGTCTGCAGATACCAAAATTCTCCAGTGCTTTCACAATTTTCAATGCAAGTACAATCCAACATGAGCCGAAATCCAGTCCAGCATCTATTGGAAAATTTATGGTACATGGTGGATATGACTTGTGTAACAAAACCAATTGCATCATTGCAGATTTTAAACAATGTGTATCAGCTTTTAAAACTTAGCCTCATTACGGTCAATAATATTTTTCTTAATTCTTGGTGCATTCATAACATTTCACAACTCTACTGGAAGTAACAACGTAGTACAAAATGTTTGTAAAAAATATCGCTGACATTACACAGTGGATTCAGCATGGAGAAACGATATTGCTCTTTGAATGTAAGGCTAAATAATGGGCTGGTGTACATTATATAAAAATCTGTCCTTTTGCATTATAACTCACACTGCATACAAAGAAGGATTACTGTTAAAATGCCTTTGCAGCATGGCTAGTTCATGCAACGGGCACCCAAAACATAGTAGGGCTAGCAAATGGACCTTTAACACAGTTTAACTGGTCAGAGATGCAGGCGCATTTTCCGTTCTGGGGAGCGTCCATATCTCATTCGGTGAAACTAGCACGGACTGGCGTTTATTATACCCCACATGGCACTGAAAGATTCCTGAGGTTTCACACTCAAATTACAAGCCCTTCCATACAGCCTCAGGCGCTGCCTCTGTTGAGGAATTCAATATCATTTCCATTGTGATTCAATGGCCTGCATTGGAACGAAACACCGAAAGATCCATGTCGGCTGCTTCCTTTTGGGATACCGTGTTACCACAGAGCAGCACTTACTTTAACGCCAAGCTGTCCTCCATTCAAAAAGAATTACAATTATTTGCAAAAAATTAATTGCCATATCTTTATCGTATTCTGGAGATCAAATTCGATTTGTATGAGATCGTATATACATTCTGTGTAATGAATAGCGTGTCGACAGGAGGCTACCCGCTCAATGTACCGCTCGTCGATTTGTTAGCTGCGTGAGAAACAAAAATGGCACTAAAATGGGCTGTTAACAGAATTTTGTAGCACCTTGGAAAAAACAGCATCTTAACTTGTTTGTTTATTAAGACCAACAGATCTATGAGCCAGCACACCATTAATATGAAACACTTGGAAATACCAGCAGTGCGGAAATCTGTTTCAGTCAATTACTCTTTGAATGTAATTTTTAATGAAAAAATACTTTTATTACTTAAAAGAAAATTAATACGGCGTATTAACTGAATGCAGTGTTTTATTGCGTCCCTGTTGCCATCGAGAAAACGTTTAATTCCGTTCTCCGCTTAATAAACGTCTGCTCTTTTTGCAGAATACAAACATCGGCCCAAAGTTAAACCAGATGCTGGCGCAGTCAGGGAGTGCCAAGAAGGAAAACAAGTGAGGAATTTCATACAGGAAAGGGACTGAAGGCCTCATCCGTCTGCACCTCACCCACCTAAATCACGGCGGCTTTTGATGGGATCTAAGGGAAAACGGGCTGTCGGTGTCTCCTCCCGCCGGTGCCCCAGCCATCAACGCCCCGTGAAATCAGACGCATCCACCTACACGCACGGGAGCTGTCGTGCGGACTGCGGGACTGACGCGTCTGCAAAGCGGGGCGGGTGCGGAGCGCTGGCGCAGTTCCAGCTGGCTGCCTGTCAGACCCTGCTTTACATTACATTACACTAACTTCCTGCGCTTGTGCGGGCACGAATTCCCTCAATGCGGATCGGAGACGGAGGTCCACCACTTAGATTCAAGTTGTACTCACAGGTGCAGCGATATACCAGCGCGCCGTTTTCCATAATATTACATACATATTATTAGCTGGGAATAATAATAATAACAATAATAATAATAAACAGGGCCGTCATTGGGCCTTTTTATAAATGTATTTAAAATGTACTTGTAAACCATGAATAGCATTTTATATACTTTGCCATCCCGCCAACTCTCTGTTGATCATAGAAACACAGCATGTTACAGATAGCATAAGTGCACCAATAATTTTGGCCTGTATGACATGCTTAAATGGGGACTAAGATCTTTAGCACCTCCCCTGATGACATGATCTGACAAGATCCCTGGAAGTAGATTCAATATTGGAATATTTTTTCCCCCGCTGTGTTTTAATTGTCAATCGGCATTTGTGGTGTCTCACCTAGCAGGTATTAATGAAGAGCCACCTTAACTACACCTTCTCTTGTGTTTCTTTGTAATTCCCCACAGAATGCTTTGTGATTAACCGGATGTCACTGGATTTCTTGCCTGGGGAAATCTGCAGGAATCAATGCATTACACTGAAAATGCACACAATACAACAGGGATGTTGTTTTCTGTAAACACAGACAGTTATATCCTCGAAAGACACAGGTGTAAATGACCAAGATCAATTTTTATGTTGAGATAACATACAAGTACAAAAATATAAAAATAAGTAAATACATTCATAAATTGTAAATCTTACAATAGATACATAAGTCTTGCAGCTCTGTTTTACAAGCACATACTGTAAGATGTGGATTTAGAAAAAAATACATATGAAGAATGTAAATACCGTGACAGTAATACTGTCACTCAACAATACAACTGATTATCAGAAAAGTCAATAAATCCATAGATAATATTCATAAAGCATTGCTTACATTCATCAAATACATTTACAAATACACTGAGCAGCATTTACTTTGGGTAACATGCGGGAACAGGAGGGAAATTTTCATTTTTACACTTAAAATTTTAAATCCAATACGACAACAATGTGCACTGTACTAACAAAACAGGTCATCAGTCTATTGGGATCAATTAAAAGCAAATTGAATAAGTGGCCACATAAAATGTAGCATCTGAGCCACACAAAACAGACCTCCAGCATCAGGGGGTTTGCTTCACACAGTCATTTGACTGGAATCTTGATTTCAGCGAAAACAGCTGCTCTCATTAACAGTCTCGGCTTTTGCGGTAGGTGCTCGTGTAAAACTTTGATTTATTTTCCTGCTTAAACATAAAAGGATGAAGAGGTTTTATTTACTTTCAGACTAAACAGAGATTGCCGTGTTAGAAAGCTCATACTTTGTCTACTCTGTATCGCTTCCAAAAAAAGACACTGCTTCTGTTCTGAATGAATTTTGATCCTCTTGATTTTTTTTTTAAATTAAATTATTTATTATTATTATTTTTTTCCTGATGAAAAGCCTCTAAATATATAAACGATTTTAGACTGGACAAAAATTCAGCTGAAGTAAATTACAGAGGAACCTTTTTATGAAGCAAAGTCTTACACGCAACAGGGGTAAAATAAGAACAAAGTAAAGCTGATAATTCAAAGCGGGTCTAGTACCGGAAACGTAAACCAAGAAAAAAAACAATAAATATATCTCAGAAGGCCGATGATAGCTCTGTGTGGTTTGTATACATGAAAAAATATAAATAAAACAAATTTCATACTATTCCTCCAATAAATATCAGTAATGCTTATTTACAATATGCACAATTCCCTCCCGATAAAACCTATTGCCAACCTTTCTCTTTAAAAAGTTTTCTGCAGACCCAGTGAAAAACAAACCCCTGTTACAAAACACAATGCATGCATCTAAAAGGAATTATTTACTTTAGCCTGAAGAACCATGTGTAAATGCGTTACTCAAAAATAAATGCTCTCTGCAGCCACTTCCTCACATCAAAGGTATTACGCTCTACATAGAAGGCACTACAAAAGAATATGGCGTCTCAGAAAGGTTTTGTTTAATTCAGAGATTAAAATGAAAGGCAAATATATATTTTTGCCTTGTCAGATCCATCTTCTTGAATGGAAAGCTTTTCTACAGGGCGTTTTCCGCATTCTCCAAAGTGTGCTTGGGAACATCTGAAGGAAAAACACGGGATACAAGTCAACCAAAAAAGTAAAAAGTCACAACGTGAGAGAACTCTGTCGTCCCATATTGACTGTGGCCTGACTGGTGAGGATGGAGGAGATGGAGGAGAGGGAATGTGTGGCTCTGGGGGTTACGGCCTCTGTGCTTGTGAACAGAAGGTCGCTGGTCACATCGTGCACTCGGGACGAGCGGTTGCATCATTCTTGGGCCCATGAGCCAGAGGAAAAGCTCCAGGGAAAAAAAGTTGTATTTGTACTCTAAGGCGGGGCATTGGTCTTACTTTTGCAGTGAGGAGGGGGTTCTGGTCTTATTTGTCCAGTGAGGAGGGGAGCTGGTCTTATTTATACAGTGAGGATGGGGATAATCTTATTTGTACAGTGTGGGAGGTCTGGTCTAATTTGTGCAGTGAGGGGGGGTCTGGTCTTATTCTTATAGTGAAGGGTCTTATTTATCCAGTGCAGAGGGAAGTTGGTCTCATTTGTGCGGTGAGGGACGTGGTCTTATTTGTACAGTAAGGGGGGTGTGGACTTTTTTGTACAGTGGGAGGTGGTCTGGTCTTATTCTTGTACTGAAGGGTCTTATTTATCCAGTGCAGAGGGAAGTTGGTCTTATTTGTGCGGTGAGGAGTGGGTCATGTCTAATTTGTACAGTTGGGGGGGGGGTCTGGTCTTATTCTTATAGTGAAGGGTCTTATTTATCCAGTGCAGAAGGAAGTTGGTCTTATTTGTGTGGTCATGTCTCATTTGTACAATGGGGGACAGGTGGGGGGGGGAGTCTGGTGTTATTTGTACAGGGAAAGGGGTCTGATTTTATTTGTACAGTGCAGGAGGCTTCTGGTCTTATTTATGCAGTGTAGAGCGTTGGTCTTATTTGGGCTGTGAGGAGAGGAGGTTGGTCTTATTTGTGCACTGGCGAGGGCGGTTGCTCTTGTCTGTGCGGTGAAGAGAGCGGGTGGGTCTTTTTTGTGCACTGAGGAAGTGGGTGGTCTTACTTATGCAGCGGCCATAGTGACGCACGCCTATCGAGCGACCCAGGAAGCAGGTGGCACGGCGCAGGTGGCACGCGCTGGGGTAGGTGATGTTGTCATTGCCGCAGATGGATTGCTCGGACGCCATGGGCAGGGGGCAGGGGGCAGTGCGGCACATTACGCAGTGGGCGCTGTTGGTCTGGTCCGTCACGCAGGTGTGGGTGCCGGGACACACCACGTTCGAGCAGGATTCTGGAAAGCAAGAACGTCACATGACCAGCATCCATCATGGCAGCCTGCTTACGAATGAGCGCGTTTTAGCATGGTGCTAAAATCCTGCCTTACTTTTACACTCTCCCTGGTACATGACCTCCAGGTCCGGCTGGCCCTTGCACCGGGCTAGGAGGAGGGCACACTCGTCGCGGTAGGAGTTGCCGTCGCTTCCGCAGACGGGCTGCTTGCGGGTGAAGCTGGAGCAGTCCGGTGAACACACGCACTGCGGCCTTCCGGCCTTCATCCTGCACTCCTTCCCTGGGCCACAGTCCACACCCTCACAGTTCACTGCAGGGGAGAACGGAAGATCCCAGCCAATTGACGCAGTCAAACCTTCCAGCATCACATGGCCACGATCGCCGGGCCCGAGTCAGCGCCTATCATAAACAAGTTATGACTTAGTCCTCAGTAATTGTGGCCTGTAATTTGAACATCTGCATGCATTGTCTTCCAGGAAATGTTGCAACCACCTTTCAAGGGAATCTAATTTTCCCACACCCGGAAGAGCGGCTGTAATGCGCTTCGGAACAAGCCACTTATGAAAACGCAGTATGATCTTTAGCTCCTTATTTTCATTCTCAAACTGTTCCCTGTACTGAAAACCATAACAGTCGAACAGCTGGATAAGTAGCTGTAATGAAAGCAGAAGCAGAAGACGGAAGGTTATACATGATTGTTTAAAGAATCTGTGGAGCCATGGATCCAAAGCAGATGAGTAGTGGACTTGCAATGTAAACTCACAAAGGAATTGGCAGCTCTAAGTGTGGCGTGAACTTGCTTCACCATACAAAGGTCAGTGGTGAGAGGAGTGGTCAAAAGAACGTGGTGAGAGGAGATAGAGGTGAACCAACCACCAGAGCTCTCTGGGCACAAATGTCAGGCACGATTTATGCTTCCAGCTATTGGTGCCCTGAGGATCTGTGGGTAGAACAGGCATTTTTGTATGCATCACAGACAGTGGTTAAGGAATCATGCTTAGTAATGATCGTGACAGTATCATGCAGCCAGATGACAGTGCTGTGAGGGGCGAATGTAATGAATAGAAGCAAAAAAAGAAGAATGATTATATGCAGGTGATGGAAAATATGAAAAGAAATGTATTTATTAGAGGTTATATGTGTAAAGACTGTATCGTGGGTGGAAGGACGATGAACCAGGTCAGGGGAAGTCAAGCGGCCAGACCATCAATTAATTTCACCTGTATCTTATTACCCATCATAAGAGACTGACTTCTGTGTCTCTCCCAGAACACGTGCCCACCCAGGTCCGCACTGCATAGGATCTCTCCCCAAGCTACTTCTCCTGTTTGCTCCCATTGACCTGAAGCTAATCCTCTTCTCTGATGGGCCTGCTGTCATGCTGTGTGTAGAAACCTTATGGAGAGGCTGAATGCTGTAATAAGGCTGCTAGATGAGATT
>JAODJW010000033.1:5895948-5934747 GCA_026777045.1 Hyperopisus bebe | reverse complement strand
GCGGGGGGGGGGGGGGGGGGGGGGGGGGGGACCACCTGAGGCGTTACCCCGGCACCTCAAAAGGCATCGTGGACTTTGCTGCATTTCAAAAGCTTCTCACCTTCTGCTGAGATCATCATTATACATTGGTACAAGTATGAAAAATGATGGATGAACAAGTGTTAGTTTTCCAGGACTATGACGATATAAAGAATCGTATATTGTGGCTTGAGAATTATTTTATCCGTCCATTTTCTGTAACCGCTTGCCCAATTCCGGGTGGTAGGGGGTTTGGAGGCTATTAGACCAAGGCAGGGAACAACACAGGATGGGTGCCAACCAATCACAGGGCACACAGACACACCATTCACTCACACAAGCACTCATATGAGCAATCTGGTAACACCAATCAACCTCAGCATGTTTTTGGACTGTAGGGGGGAAACCAGAGCACCCGGAGGAAACCCCACGACGACACGGACAGAACATGCAGACTCCACACACACGGAAGCCCGGCGGAGATCCAAACCCTGGTCCCAGAGGTGTGTGGTGACAGTGCGAATCACCACACCACTGTGGAACTCCAAATTATTTTATATAAGGAATTATGTTATGCGTCTCTTCCTGTTCGTTCAGGGACTGAAATATTATGCTTTAGGAGCAAAGCAGCTATAACAGCCCATTAAGGCCTGTAAATTTCAATTACTCTGTATAACCTTGTGTATAACAGCCGTTCTGTATAACATAGGGAAAATCAGGCCTTTTCCATCTCGATATGCAGCTCCGCTTCTAGTTCCAGCGCCTGTTACCTCACAATTAGACTACTGCTACCAGCTTGTGCTGTCAGACCACTGCAGATGATTCCAAACACAGCAGCACGTCTGACATTCATTCAGCCTAAACATTCTCATGTCATACCCCTCCTTGTCAGTTCAAGTTCTCGGTGCCGACTTACAGGTCCATCAATTAACAGGCACCCATCTCCATCAAGAGGTTGCTTAGGACCTACACCCCATCCCGTCCACTACGATCAGCAAACCAACGTCGCTTGGAGCTCCTCCGCCACGTGAGAAGTGTCACTACAGAAGTTCTCTTGTGTGGTTCCTTGGTGGCACCGGGTCATCAAACTCCCTCGACATCCAATTGTTCCATGAATTCCTCTACAAACCTGATGATCTTTACATTCCCTGATTGTAACTTAGTGGCCCTTGAATAGTCTTATTAGCTTCTTAATTTGTTAATGGCCATTGAGTAAATGTTGTGTAGCTCCTGCTCCAAAACTGCTCACACTCGTACCTGGACGTTCATTGTAACCTCAGTCTAGCCGCACTTATGCCTAGTTGACTCCTTGACAGCATGAATGTTTGCAATGTGCCATTTGCCTCACTTGTACATGGCTTTAGACAAAAGCATCTGCTAAATATGTTAATGGAAATGTAAATTATGTCCTAATTAAACATGGCATTTATTTGATATTTATCCAAGAAGCTGAACTATAAATAGCAATCTTCTGATAGTAACTGTGCAAGCAGAAAGGCAGCTTTTTTTGCTTACATTTTTCTCAAAGGACAGAGAGAAAGGCAGAAAAGCGCCGAATTTCTCGTGTCGATGAAGGACCTTTGATGCAGGCACAGGAATGCAGTGATGGCTGTTTTCAGAAGCTGGACTTTGATGCATCTGCCACCGATTAACTCCACGACAAGTGACTTCCGACAGCACGGAAATCCCATTCCGCATAAACAGCTACGGCTTCCCTTTCGCCGCCCGCGCCGTCTCCGGGCGCCCTCGTGTTTACACACTCGTAACGAGGCCCCCACCCCTCCATTACCATGCCACATCCACCATCCACCAATCAAAGACTCGCAGAAGTGCTGAGCACCTGGATAAAAATACTCGCTCTTGAGGCTCGTTAGCCAATCGCGCGAACCTGGCGAGCGGCGCCCCCTGATAATACCGCCGCGCTAAAAATAGCCTGGGAACACGCTGTGAGAGGCCTGACAATCAGCCGGCCGCTGGCACGGCCCCGCGCACCAGGCTCTCTCTCTGGAAGGACTCGGGCTCACCTCGCTGCCGATAACGTCTCCGTGGTGTTCCGGGATCCTCCCCAGAGCTATCGGGCCCCCGGGGGGGGGGGGCCCTTTCGGTGGTGCTTACACCCTTTCTTTGATCCCCACTCAACAATCTGCTCAAACTACATCAAGGAGCAAAACTGATCTGTGAGCAGCCTTGACATTTCCCATCAGCCCCTGAAACTTGAAATCTCTGGATAACAAATATCTGGGGCTATGTGGCATATAAACACATAATCTTGAACACAGTTGGTACTTCCAGTGTATAGCAGAAAATCTATGACTGTATTACTCTACACAGGATTTAATGTAGTATTGGAGATGCAAAGACTCCCGGAATCAGGGGCGTACATAGAAATTCTGGTCCCTCTGACAGAATGTCCCCTTCCCCCCCCCCCCCCCCCATCTAACTTTACATGTAATTTTCTGTATTCAAAGGCCCCTGTCAAGTGGTGGGTATCCCTGCCCCCCCTGACGCCCCTGCCCAGAACCCAAAAGCAGGCTTTTATACGTCTTATAAATGGAAACTCGGCAGCAAAAGCCGTTTCATTCATGCTGTTACTCCTCAGTGCTGAGTCACAGTAAACATCACCAAGGTCTGTGATTCCATTATCATCGTCTGCAAAAAAACAGCAATGGCTTCAGCGAATTCTGACGCCGTGTTACGGGATTAAATTAGGAGAGCCTAAGCGGCTTATGTGGAATCTTCCCAGGGAGAAATCAGCGATACCACGGGCGTGGTGGAGGAGCAGTACCTTGCTGTAAAAGTCCTGGACCAGAGGTGATGAGCAGATGTGCTGGGCGGTGTCTGTACTGGGTCGGAAATCCGGTTCGACCGTCTGGACCGCCTTCAGCACCATCTCCCTCTCATCCTGCCGGAAGGCACACCGCCGGAACAGGTCGTCCAAAGAGAGGCCATCCTGCTTCAGCTGCTGCAAACATCTGTATGGGTAGAATAAGGATGCTCTAGATAGAGTGACATCAGCTCACCTATGAACACTTAACCAGTATAGTAGGTTCATAGGCATCATCTGGAAACCTGGTTCCTTTAGCAATACAGGTGTTCACTTTCTTTATCTCTGGGCCAAGTTCAGCCCAAGAGACACTATGAGGATACTCATAGCCTAGCAATGGTTAAATGAAGCTTCATGAACCACTTGCTATATTTTCAGACCCCACCAGATGGCGCTGTCCGTTTTTTAAAAAAAAAGGGCTCGAAGCATGCCCCAAAGCAAGCGAAAAGTACCATCTACTGGGGTGAAAAATTACAGGCTTCATTTAGCCATTGCTACTTATAGTGAAATGATGGAAAAAATCTGAAGGAAGAAAAATATCATAATATAGGTACCAGCAGGTAAGAAATGAAAATGTTCCAGGTTAGATTTAATTAGACAGAATATTTTTATTTTAATACCAAATAATAGACACATAAAAAAATCTTGAACAGTTTTTGAGATATTGCTATCAGAATAAGCCCAGACCTGATGAGTGGGGATCTCACATTCATAGAAAATATCACCAGAAATCTTTGGATTTCAAGCATTGTTTTGGTACCAGTTTAGTGGGTTTATTTGTAAGCTGAGAAAATTGAGGGTGAAATTAATATATTTGGTCGAACCACTGAAAAATCCTTGCATTTCAATAGAAAATTTCAGTGCGGTTTTTAAAAGAATAAAAGCACAACATAGGTTGGTCCCTGGAGAAGGGCTGGACTCTATTCCCCTCTGGTGTTACTCTTAATGAGAAGCACCAGGCAGGTGTGGGTCTATTCACAGCCCCCTGGTTTGGTGCCAGTATGCTGGAGTTCAGCCTGGTAAACAAAAGGGTCACCTCCCTTCGACTTCGAGATGGGGGACGGGCTCTGACAGTTATTTGTGCTTATGCGCCGAACATCAGCTCAGTGTTTCCGGGCTTTTTGGAGGTCTTGGAGGGAGTGCTGGAAGGACTCCATCATTCTTCTAGCAGACTTTAATGCCCCCATGGGAAGAGTGTGACTGGGAGGAATGGCCTGATGAACCTAAGTAGTGTCCTGTTATTGGATTTATGTACTAACCACAATTTGTATAATAATGAAAACTATATTTGAACATAAGTGTGTGTTCCTCAGTACATCTGCCACCAGAGGACCCTAGGCCGCAGCTCAATGATCAGTTTTGCAATTGCATTGGATCTGCGACAACGTCTTGGACACTTGGGTGGAGTCGGAAGCCAAGCTGTCAATTAATTATCACCTGCTGGCGAGTTGGATCCAGTGGCAGGGAAGATGGCGGATAGACCTAGCACCTCTGGCAGAACGTCTCTTGCATCCCAAGGGAGGCTGGAGACATTAGGCCTGGACGAGCGGTGATCCGTCCATTGGTCAAACCATGGATCCAGGAGAAACAATGCGGATTCCGTCCTGGTCACGGATCACTGGACCAACTCTTCACCCTCACATGGATACTGGAGGGTTCATGCGAATTTGAGCAACCAGTCTTCATCTGTTTTGTAGACTTGGAAAAGGATCACGGCCATGTCCCTTGGGGGGGGTCTTGGGGAGGGGGGATGTTTTGGGAGTATGTTGCGCAGGGTCAGTCGTTACGGGCCATTAGATCCCTGTTTGACCAGAGCGAGAGTTTGGTTTACATTGCTGGCAGTAAGTCAGGCTCATTCCCGATGGATGGTGGACTCCGCCAGGGCTGCCCTTAGTCACTGATTCTGCTCATAAGCTTTATGGACTCAATTTCTAGCTGTAGCCAAGGGGCAGAGGGGGTCCAGTTTGCGACCTCAGGATCGCGTCTTTGCTTTTTGAAGATGATGTGGTCCTGTTGGCGTCATCGGGCTGTGACCTGTGACATGCACTGGGACGGTTTGCAGCCGAGTGTGAGGTGGCTGGGATGAGGAGCAGCAACTCCAAGTCCGAGGTCATGATTCTCAACCACAAATAGGTGGGCTGCTCTCTCCAAGTTAGGGATGAGTTACTGCCCCCACCGGACGAGTTTAAGTATCACAGGGTCTTGTTCATGAGTGAGGGAAGAAGGGAACGAGAGATGGACAGGCAGACTGGTGCAGTGTCAGCAGTTATGCAGAAATCATTCCATTCTGTCGTGATAAAGGGAGAACGGAGCTATTGATTTACCAGTTGGTCTATGTTCCTTCCTACCCTCACATATGGTCACGAGCTTTGGGTAGTGGCCGAAACAATGACATCACGAATACAAGCGGCAGAAATACATTTCCTTTGCAAAGCATCTAGGTTCAGCCTTACAGACACTCCCAGAAGAGTTGGAGGAGGTGGCTGGAGAGGGGGAGATCCAGGCATTTCTGCTCAGACTGCTGCCCCCGCAACCCAGTTCAGGATTAGCAGTAGAAAATGGATGGATGGATGGCATTTCAGGCTAGAGTAATGACAAACTGAATCTGAAGCGATTTCGGGCCAGTTTTTACACTTCCCTGCAGTCGATGCACTTAACTGCCAATAGCTACTTAAAATAAGGGAAAAAAATAACATGTGGCATTCAGCCACAGCACAAAAAGGTGCTTTTGTTTATCGCCATGGTTTCACACGGCCCATTTTTCCCATCGTCTCCTTCGCTTGTTACTCATTCAAAAATATGCAAGGTCATCTGCAGCCCCCTAACAACGAGCTGAACGCCAAATTGTTCCGCACATCGTTTGTCAGCCAAATAAGGATGTGGCTCATCCATCTTCCAACACAGTCACTGAACCTCAGTCTGGTCGATCAAGAAGAATGTATATCCTTCTTATGAGTCAAGTGCTAACATTCTACAACTGTGACAAGAAGTGATCACTGCGATCAGAAAAACCTGCAAGTAAACCCTTGCTGCTATACCAGAGTAAGAGCAAAGGAAGCTGATGAAGAGCTCTAGGCCTCAGTGAAGCTCTATGTCCCAAAAGCAAGACACAACTGAAGAGAAGCTGGAAAGTTCAAGTTCAGAGACTAATACTAGGCCTCAATTAAGGAGATATACTATACAAGCTGCATGACAGATTAAATTATGCCGCTCAGTGATGACCTTGTAGCTTTATGATAAGGTGTGACCTAAAATTGATGGCCAGCATGTTCATTAAATGAGTCTGCTGTACAAAAAATGCAATATCAATAATTAAACTCAAATTTGCTGTAAGTTGCTCCTACTACACACAAGGGCGTGTGACATCCGAGCGTTTGCATGCAGTAACAAAGAGCACACAGGTACATGCAATGTGCTGAATTACAGATCATTGCAACATAAGAGATCGGAGTTCCTGCACAGAGCTCCTGAGTATTCGGAGTGAGTATTCCGCATATCCATACTGCCCTCTACTGTAAGTCAGGCAAAACGCATGTAAAAGCAAGGGTGGGGAAACGGTCTCTAGAGATTGAAAAAAATCCCCTGTCCTTAATATCTTTGGTAAGACAGAGAGTGAATAAACAAGTCATTATCTTCTATAGGAAATTATATTTTAATGGCTTATAGACAAAAAAAACCCATTAGTCACTGGATTGCTGGATATTTCAAAGTCACTTACTAGCCCAAATCTTCAAGGCAGACACTTGTTTAAATGTGAATATGATCCCAGGATGAAGGTTCATGGAGTCAAATCCCAGATCATTTCATATCAGAAACCTTTGATAAGGAAGAGATTATGCCATATTCTGTCTGTGCATATGTGTGTGCATGTGTGTGTGCATCCACTAACAAAAAGAGGGCAGGAGATAACACAGAAAAGAGGCAGATGGAGAGCACCTAGATAAGAACGAGAAAGCAAAGCCTTTTGCTTCAAATGGCATATGGTGGCAAGACAGCCGTGTGGACTATAAATGAGGCAAGGACACCCAGGCAGACGACGAGAGGGAGCTGGAGGAAGACGGGGACATGCTATGGCATCATGGAAAACGCTGAAGCCAGCTGAGCTCCTGCACACTGCCACCTTCTGGAGGCATTTGGAAATGCGTGATACATGTGGACTAGCTACAGCTGGAGCTGCTCTTCGGCTGAAGTAACTCCCCTGTCCTTGGTACAATGGCCCCCGTCCCACAGGTGCACTGTTGACCACACATGTTTAAATTAGCTGCTGAGACGCACCCTCTATCAGCGCCACCCCCATGCTACTCCACTGTACCAGGCTAGATAAATATCATCATTCGTTCATATTTTAAGCCTCCTGAAAGCGCATGGTGTAGAAAATATGCTGAAGCGTATTAAGGTTATCCCTCTGCATAATGCAAAGGCCATGTTTATACAGGCACATGTATTTTGGTTTTACATACTGATTAGAAAGGCAAATTGCTGCACTGTAGTCATTGTAAGTCTGTCACTGCTGCTGTTTTTCAGTTAGAGGTTTAGATTAGGGATCCATGGTAAGACTCGTCTGTATCTGTGGCAAAATATTTTGATTCAGAAAAAAACTATAATAACTATGTATGCTATGTTTTTAGATACCACGTCTGTGGTAAAGATTGCATTTTGATCAAAGTGTCCAGAAGAATTCACCATAGCATTGACCACAGGTTTAGAAATGTTTTCTGAGGCAAAGTGAAACAAAAATGTCACAGCTAGGTCAAAACTGGAAACTAAGCTACCATCTTCTTTGAAAATATCAAACCATCCAGACTCAACAGGGCTCGATTTCACAGCCTTAATTAAACACTTCAGGGAAAGCCGACTAGGGCTGCCACTGACAACTATTTTTCTATAGATTAATCTATTGACAATTCTATCGATAGGTCGATTAATCTAAATAACTAATTTTCCTCCAGAAAATTAACTTGACTGTTTAAGTTAATTTTATTTTGAGAACAACAAGCAAAGTATGCAATTGCAGGACTTTAGATAATGTACTTTTTGGCACTATACGAACATTATTTTCGCACACAATTCAACAAGCAGATTAGTAGTATGCCTACTAATTGTGATGCCCAAAAGTTAGTAATCTGTATAATTTTGGCGCATACTCAACGCATTCAAACGTTCTTTAAATTTAGCATCCGTTTTCACTTCAATTTTAGTTCTTGAAAACAACACAGGTCCCAACAAGTGCAATGTGCACAAAGGCACAGACTGGCAGCGCCAATCAACGTAGAATAAGCCCAGGTTTTGCCTAAACATTTTCACAAACACTTATTCAATTGAGATAAGTATAGGCAGACAACTTTATGGCTTTAATAATGAGTGCATTTAGTGGCTACAAGGACAAAAGATATTAAAAAGCTCTCCATTCCAATGTTAATTTAATAAACATGAAAAGACAGCACATAGGGTGCTTTTATCTAGGTCTCTCAGTCCATCCATCCATAATAGCGCCTGTGCATTTTCCTGTGCAGCACAGCACTAGTGCCGCCGGGTATGCCATCGCACTTTGCACAGCGTAAAACCACCTTTTTCTCTTGTGATAAATTCAACTACTCCCACAATTATGTAGTGATATAAAAGGAGAACACTTCTTATAGTGAACTGAAGTGTTTTAGAAATCATATAGGCAATTTTATTATCGTTTTTTTTTATTATTATTAAAAAGACAATCCGTCAATTTAAAATGTTGATGTCGACCCATTTTCAATGACGATGTCATTTACTAATCATGGCAGCTGACCACCTGACAGAAACATTTAGTTAATTTGTTAAATGGTCAATTGTAGAGCGCACGGTACCTGAAGCATTGCTACCAAGCTATAACCTCAAATGTTACCCTACCCTGTGGGGAGGAGAATCGGAAAAAAACCTGAGATGTAGGATAAGACTATTTTTGTCCCAAAGTGCCACCCATCTATGGTGGATAGAGGCACCTCTGTGACCACAGCTCTTATATACACTGTAACTGACCCGGCCAGAATCAGTTTCTTATTTTTCCATTTCTCCGCCGCCTCACTAAAAACAAAATGTGCGCTCATAGCACAAGAACTTATGGATCAGGGGAGCGAGCACCCATATCTGATGGAAAAATTCACAAACAAGAATATTAGTCACAGTTCTCACATACTATAATTCAAGCTAGCCAGCCTTGGGGAACAGGAACTAACACTGATATCTAACACTACTTTCCAACACTACACTACTGTTTTTGGGAGGATAAGAACACAAATTGCTAAATGAAACAAATGCCTAGTAGTTCACCAAAGCAAGCCAGCAACATGTATCCCCAATGTGACACAGAGAAACAAGTATGTCTTACCAGAGATATTAAAGACAGAGTATTTTTTATGTCTATAGAGACCGTTTCCCCACCCTTGCTTTTATGTGCATAAACTGTAAAAAGGGAGACTGCACATAGAAAATGTAAGTCCACCATAACTACAGTACAAAAATGAACAAAAAGGGGGACCAGCTACTGACCTGACAATAATAAGATGCCTCATGTGACCCATTTCTAAGCTCTTCAAACTTCAGCGAGACGAGTTTACAAATCTAAACGACATCAAGCTACCATTAGCAAGATCAACCACTATTACAATGTCTGCTCTAGTTACAATCAATAGTTTAAACATGGAAAAAACAGAGTCTGGAAGATGAGGTTAGCACACAAATAGGTACCGGTAGGTACTTACTGTAGTTTCGCTTAAGATCATTAATGTTGAAATAATCATCACTTGGAAACAAATACACAAAAATATTGTAGAGCGAAAGATCTATTCATCAACAAATCAAGGGGGGGTTCAAAGTCAAAAATGATTCAAGGTGGGCTCCCCAGTTTACAGTACATGATCACCCATTAGTGGAACAGGGGGCTCGGTTAAAGAAGGGCTGAAAACCACTGATGTAAGGCATGAGAACGGCAGATGGGATGTTGATGAATGTGTAGTCATGTATATACACTGTCTGCGGCACCGTCAAACAGAAAACAGGTCTGCAGTCACCCCGGGGTAATTACAGCAGAGCCGATGACCGTCACGGGTCCAGTGACACCGTACACGTGAGACGACCTGCAGCTGTCTGCTTACCCTGATCGCACTGGATGAGCAGGTGAGCATTACCAAGGCAGCATGCTCACCCCCAGCTCCCCCCCCCAGCTGAGGGATTACTGGGTGATTATGCCTGTGAGGGCTTCCCTTAATCAGAGCCCTGACTGCACCCGACCAGCAAGTCCATTAATACTGAAAGCAGCTACGCTTATCTTCACAGGGGGACTGCACATCTCCATGAAGTTCACCACATCCGGATAATTGGGAATCTCGGGCGGATACCTAGGAGCGTGCCAGGATCCTTCTTTCTGGCCATTTCTCTTTTTAATACACACCAGCCACACTGACCCCACTAGAGACGAACCCATTTAAGCTGCACATTCGGCAGAATTACGAGCAGGCGGCGAAGAATCCCTGCCGATATATGAAATGATGGAGTGGACGCATTAAGGAGTGGGTAATTCACCTGGAGAGGAGAGGCGGACACGGCAGAGAGCTCTCCCTCAAGGTTTCAACTACACTACTTTAAAATAACACCACATACCCCTGAGAATATCACTCTTTAAATGACATGGCAATAATAAAACAAACTACACAGTTAGCCTTTCTTTATCATTTCTTTTTAAAATCCTTGTTTCCACAATAGTAGAGCCACAAACTGAAACACCTCACTATACAGAGGTAATGGGAGATTAAAATACTCTTAAAGGCCCCGGTTTGCACTAATAACTCAATGTCTACTTCTTACTATACTTGAATACATGCAATAATTGCGTAATTCAGGTCCAGAGAGTAAAAGTCCAGACCGGGATTTTCTTTCAACCAACCAGCTGCGTACTCTGTGACTGTGACTCTTTATGCTCAACTGGTTGGTTGAAACAAAATCTTGGTCTGGATTTTTACTCTCTGGACCTGAATTACCCAACTCTGTGTATAAATCTCCTCTGAATGCAACCAGGAAGAAATCATTCTAGTGCAAAGCAGCAGTAAGAGCTCAGCCCCGACCCTGCTAACAGATTACCTGTCTGCTCTTTGAAGAAGAATATATCGAGCATTAAGCATTACAGTGGGCTCACTGAGACACAAATGGAACCTTGTCGTCACGGGTCAGTCTACAAAGACAGACTGACAGGAGTTAATGTCTCTAGTCTTTTGTGATGGCAATAAAAGAGGAACATGTAAAACCAACGGAGAATAGATAAGGTCAATCCAGAGCACCACTTTAATATTAGCATTGATTCAACATTATGTAGTTATATAAAAATGAAAAATAGCAGGGAACCAGTTTAAACCAGAATTAAAGAAAAAAACAGTGGATGGTAAATTGTGTAAGGTAATCAATGCTGGACAGGATGTCTGCACCGCCGAGTTCCCCAGTGCCTTATGACAACCTGAAATCATACAGTACATAAGACAGCGTGACTAAGGACAGGAAAGGCGTGGTAGCAGCTCAAGGCTGGGTAAGCAAAGCAGTATTAAGCCTAGGTTTGCTCATCACTTTTCTGATTTAAGTCACATTACAGGAAAAAATGATTAGGAAAAGAGCAGAAATGCTGATTATTAAAGCAGAGCGACATGATAAACATGCTAATTATGGAAATTCGGAAAAGGATTCCAAAAACGCACCCCAGAAACAGGCCGGCTCGCATGCTCTGAGCGTTAAGAGCTATGACTATTCCTGGCTGTTGGTTTTTGGAGAGTGAAGGCAGATGAAAAGTCTTTGCCGCGTCCAAATCCCTATTGAAAGATTCGGCCCTAGTGCCACCGCTGTACAGAACAGATTGTAAGGGTTCAGATGTAGCAAAATTTAAAAGCTCTATCAGTTTTTAAACTCTTTATTTTAAGCACGACAAACTTAGAATGGGATGTTAATAGAGTTCATTAATATCTACTACTCAGAGTAATAGTTCCTGGGAATTAAGATGTTAAAGTCACAGCAATCACATCCAGTCTAGAAATTAAATATTTGCCTAGGATAGTATGTGGTTCTTGTGGTGGTGGGGGAGGGAAGAAGGGTTATTAAATGAGAATACAAGAAGGGAGGTGCTGACCTCTGGTGGCGATCACTGATAACGTGCGATTATAAGAACATTTCCACAGCAGTGGCGGTAATGTCTTGGTAAATCATCACAGAACTGGAGTCGCTGGAGTTAATCTCTTAGTCTACGGTCTCCGACTGACCAAAGGGATGAGAAGGAACGGCACAAATGCGATTTCAATATGCAAGCTATTTTTACCATCATAATCCGACTGAAATGTGTCACTCAATCCAAGGCTAACCCTCTAGCTCGGCCACCCTGCATGTAATCTATTTTGCAATTACTGTAGCTGTTTTTCAATTTATAAAACTAAAATATAACTATATAACTCAGAACAGTTATGACCCTTCTAGACAAAAATTATGTGAATTGCCCTAACAAGTAGCCAAGCTAGTGGAATTGTTTGGTGCTCGTTCCTATTCTACTTGACACTAACTTCCTGTCATTTACAGGGCACCTGTATTCAGGAGGCTGTACCAGTTAAGATAGGCGAGCACTGCAGGTAACTGACACTAAGCAATCACCGTGTCCTATCAGAAATGCAGCACAGTTTAGTATACGCATGGCTGTCGGATAGGTTTTACCTGCCAATGACTCGTGGGGAGCAACTTGTATTACGGCCCATGCACTCCAGGGCGGCGCTGTAGGTGGCGAGATTGGGCTTCAGCCCAGCTTCTTCCACCATGATGAAGAGCCGACCGATCTGGCTCATGGAGCCCTCCAAAAGGATAAGGCAAGTTAGTTCACTATCCCCATTGCATCACCTATTTCTTACTTATTCATTCTTCCCTTATTCTTATATTGCACTCTTTGTCTTGTATTGCACTGATTGTTCTCCTCTCTCTCTTCTCCATGATCCTCTCTCTTTCTCTACTTCTCTCTCTCTTTGTTCATTCATTCATTCATTCATTCATTAATTCTTCCTGCCTTTCTTTCTCTCTCTATTTCTTTGTTCATTCATTCTTTCTATCTCTCTCTCTCTCTGTTCATTCATTCTTCCTTCCTTCCTCTCTCATCTTATCTTTCCAGTGTCTGTACTTACTGTACGTATGTGAGCACTGACAACCGGAGACAAATTCCCTGTATGTCCGAACATACTTGTCCAAATAAACCTTATGCTGATTCTAATCACATGCCCACAATCACCTACCCCCTATATTGCATCTGTGGCATTGAATTTCTACTCTGTTCCTCACAATACTTGACAATACAGTTCAAACTATGCTTAACTAATTTCTAGTCCTCAGTCTCAATCGAAAAAGCAACAACAGAATGAAAGCAATCATTATTAACACAGTACATGCGATATCAGACTGGATCTTCTGGTCTGTTTGGAGATTTACCTTCTTGGCCCATACCCTCATCATGGTGTTATAGGCACTGATGGAGAGCAGCTTACGACGTGGGATGTGGCGGTGGTAGTGGAACAGGCAGCGCTGGGCTCGGTCCACATCTCCAGACACTACACAGGCCTCTAGGTAGCAGCACATGTTTAGCTGGGCGTCTCCATAGCGATTATTCTGGCCTTCCTCAATCGGCCGCTTGGGGATGAACTCGTCAGCCTTGCTCTCTCTTACAGCCTCCTCAGGAAGAGCACATTTGACTAACTTCTGCGGCATGGCTTTTGCCTGAGAGACCGCAGACCCAGGAGGCTCAGATTTTGTGCCCGCTGGGCATTTTTTAAATTTGGAAATTGTTTTAAATGTGGTGCTTGGAAGCTTTTGTTTCTCTACATTTGTTATGGTCTTTACTTGCTTAACCGGGGCTTCTTGTTGCTGCTGTTGAGTCGTCTTATTCTTCTTCTTCTCTCTCTTTAATTTCTCGATCCAGCGGCTTGGATACGTCTTAACGACTGGCGTATTGGCGGCTCCCGTCTTTCTCTTGGCCAGACCCTCCTTGCAAGCATCTGCCCCCTCTTTAGGCACCCGTTTCTGTCGTGTCCCAGCCGAAGCCCTCTTCCCACCGGAGGGGACTTTGAGAAGTTGCACCTCTGACTGATTCACATCCATGACAGCATCAGATTGAAGCTGCTGAATCCGTGCTTCCAGCACTGACAATAGAAGAAAGGAGAATTTATCATAGCAACTCAATTAGTAGAGGAACAGAGCATTTAAACATGCTCCTTTCATTCTGCGTTGTTCATAACATAGAAACATAAAATTGCCTGTAAAAAAAACTACAGTAAATTCCTTGAGAATGTATGTATCTAAACCACCACTGACCTAACATTTAATTACTGGTACTTATGGATATTGTACACATTAACTCTTATTCAAAACTCTACACTATATATTCTTAAAAACTGAAGTCAAGTAGGAAGTTTACTTTCATATTTACCGTCTAGGAGCTGATATTGCTTCCAAACTCTTGTCTTGTCATCGTCCTTCTTTGGGATTAGAGGACAGTAATTTCTCTGGAAAACTGTCCAGGGTTTCTCTGTTCAGGGATAATTATAACAATGAAGCCTGAACACGTTTTCACCCGGCTGTCTCGATACATTCATGCGCAATTTGCAACATCTGATGATTAAACCGTATCTAGACTTAAATGAGCACGTAATGAAGGCACGTACGTCGTCTAGAACACACTATCAAAAATATGGAGTGTCCGAAGCTGTACGCTGTGACATAATAATAGGCATGCACCACGACAGTTTATTCACAGGAACGTTACTGTTAGATTGTATAATTTTATGACATATCAATTAAATCTGGTTTCATATAAGTTTTGTCGGGAAGCTGAAACAACCACATTTTACTGCATTGCTTAAATATTACAAACGATATTACACACGTGATTGTATTACACACAGTTTCACGTATATATCACCTATCAACACATGCATCTATACACCGGATCACGTGCATGTCGTTTAACGTGACAACCTGCAGATACATTTCTTTGACAACGTCTGGGTCAAAACATGCAACTAATCGTGACAAAAGTATACCTGCTATTCGTCTCTGGATGTCATTTCGCGCTCTGAGACAAGCATTACACTGTAGCAAATGGTCGGCGAATCTTTCTAGGGAGATGCGGCCAGTCAAAGACTTGGAAAAGGCACACAGTCTCAGCAGCGACATGTTGACATGAGACTTCTGCACATTACCGCATTACCACTCTTCCATGCTCGACGCCATTTTGAAGAAAGCCAAGTTGGTCGAACTAGAGAAAATCAAACAGGCGCAACTAGACGAGCACGGATAATTCGAACATTTCCATTCATTTAAAAATATTATACAACATTACTTTAAGCATGTTGTATGATATTTAATAACAGTCTATGGTTCAAAAGTTTTCCCCACAATCAGGTAATAAGTTAGGGGCGATAGGAATAATGCACGCAAGTCAGCATGTAAGAAGGGCATGGAACTACGGGTAACAGTAAAACAGTACAAAAAGTTTGTGTTAAACTAGCTTTTTTCCGTGTTCACTTTAGTCCTAAAACGGAAATTAAAACCTGAACTTCGTTTGTATTAGCACAACGATATTTTATCTTGCGCTGAATTTCTATGCATTTAGGGATTAAAATTCTATTCGTTGATGTTACAATCTCCATACTGCCCGCAGGTGGCGGCCAAATCCAACCGCAAAAAGCACCCACAATCGCACGTGAACCCTGTCTGAAAGTCGTTTTCTCCACAAAATAATAAATACATTAAAATAATTTTATATAGTTTATAGCTAGCAGTGTGGGTCTGCTGCCAAGTGCAATTGTAGTACCAATAAGAAATATAAAAAATATTAAATATAAATTTTCAAACAAGAGTATAACTAGGCACAGGCCTGCGTGATTAAATCCTTTATTTAATAGTTAATCATTGATCATCAGAGAAGTTCCCTGCAAGAACTTAATCTATGTAGGGTCATCAGAGGGTTAAGGGGGAAAGGAAGACATGTAACGAAAGCAATGCATTGTATCAGGAAAGTGTCGCCTTTTATTCGCAAAATGAATTGCTATAGTCCATGTTATGAATCTAGATGCATAACTGCAGCATCGTATACAATATTTTGCTGAGTTAAAGAATCAAATGCCCCACTGCCATTCGTGCAGCCTTTAGAGGACGATTACCAGATGGACCTCAACAAAACAGCTCTCTGTGCCATCAGAGAGGCTGTGCAGTCAAAATAGCCCCAAGCGCCTTGTCTTATGCTTTCTTCCCAAACAGCATTGCTGCTCCCATAGGACTGCAATAGTAAACACTCCCCTCAACTTTTATGTTTACACAGCATACGCTCTCTGCTCTCTCCACCTACTAGGAGAGCTGGGGCTTTCTATGGGCACCACAAGTGTTACACATGCAATTTTCTTGCTAAATACTTATCTCATCTTTTGGCACTTGGGATGTTATGTTACATGGTCAAAAGTATTGGGACACCCGTAGTAATTACAGGAATCAGCCACCTAAGCCACACCCATTGCTGACATACAGGTGTATAATTAAACACACAGCTATGCGATCTCCAGTATCAAACACTGGCAGCAGAATGGTTGGTCATGCAGAAGAGGTTAGTCAACCCAGCACCGCCATTGGACACCACTGGAGACCTTTCCAACAGGTTGGTTCTCCACATTTCTGTCCTGCTAGAGCTGCCCTGGTCAACCGCAAGTGAAGTGACTGTGAAGTGGAAACATCTGGAAGCAAGTTCAGCTGGGAAGTGGCAGCCACACAAGCTCACAGAAAGATCACCCAATATCAATACCCATTCTTAATAGCAGCAAATCCCACCAGCAATGTTCCAACATCTAATGGAAAGCCTTCCCAGAAGAGTACAGGCTATTATATCAACTAAGGGTTAGCTAGCTTCAGATTAATTCCGTTCAGTTTTATTAATAGACCTCTTTCTGTGTGAGACACTCCCTGGATCGTCACTCTTTTGCTGCCTGCGCCATGCACTGCCATAGCACCCATGGTGCCTTATGTCCCATAATCCTTTTAGTGCAGATTTGTGTTGCTGCTGTGAGCTGATTGAGCAGAAAGGCTTGGCAGCAATATGGCCACCTTATAGAGCAGGACAGTGACTTCTGCTGTCACTGTGAAAGCTGCAGAGCAGGATAAAGGTCTCACCTCCTGCCCAGCCACATCTGCTTCTACTCAGGGTGCCATGAGACATATAGGGAACCAGATATGGAGTTGTTCGGTCTTCACTACAATGGACTGCTCAGGAAACGTGGAGCAATCTGTATTCATTTGGCTTAGTGTGTAGCACAGAGGGTTATGGATCTGTTTTCTGAAGGTTGTGAGTTTGAATTCCCTGGCTGACCCTGTCTTTTGACCCAAAATCAACTGTATATACATGTGTCTGTGCCTTTCATGGAGAGTAAGATGGGATGTGTGAAAATCAAAGACTTCCTATGTACAAATGAATAAAGTGTCATAATTGCGCCGACCAGCAGGTGGCGACCACAATTGTGTTGTGTCCTGTCTGCGTATAAATAATCCTGAGTCTGCCAGACAGATGCCCACACAGGCACAGCTGCTAAAACAGCAAAGCAGTGCCGGGTCAGCTGCTCAGGACTCTGTGGGAACGTGGGTCTGGCCTGACACCAGCCGCCTCTCTCTCTCAGCTGGATAAGCTTGTTTTCCTTGCATACAAGCATCAGTATAGCAAACCTGTATGCGCTGACTCAGATATCAATTAAGCAAATGCAAAATTAAAAATTGTATTTTGCACTGAAGCATTTACAAGCATCTAAATCGAGGTACGGAACGGCATTTAGATAATAAAGTTGATGGGTTTAAGAAATGACAGCTTTAAATCATTGATTAATGTAGGTACTTAAATATTTTATAGATTGTTACAGGGATATTTTATATATATATAAAAAAATAGATAGTAAACTGTATTGTTTATAATAAAAAGACAGAAATTATGATAAAAACTCATTTATATATGAGATAAAATACATTTTGAAATTATGAAGTATCAATTTGTTGTGCACGATGCACTAATATTCCTATTACAGTAGATAGTCTCCAATGCGATAAATATGTATCAGAACATTTATTTATTTGAATTACCTGCAAAGTACTCAACTCATGTAATGAGTCACTCATGTTGAAAATTTTTTTTTATACCTATTGTAAAGAATGCATGACCTTTGGCCCCTAGGACAGTGTTTCTCGACCTGGTTCTTGGGAACCCTCAGACAGTCCACATTTTTGCTCCCTCCCAGCTCCTGGGGGAGCAAAAACATGGACTATCTGGGGGTCCCTGAGGACTGGCTTGGGAAACACTGCCCCAGGAGACAGGTGAGAGGTGTGAAGTGTTGGAAGGCTGGTGGCTTTAATGAGACAGCTGCTCGCCTGATTAGCAGAAGGGGAGCTTAGAGGACTGAACTTCCTTTGCCTCTCTGCCAGCGGGGGCCTTTAACCAGCCGTGGGCATTTTTTAGTTTTCTCCACTTACATGTTCGCTTATATTATACACAGCTGCTCGGCACAACGAAACAGCTTCAAAACCCATTTCAGAGCTATTACGATGAAATGCACTTAAAACACGCTTAATAAAAGCGCAGGTTTAAGGCGCCATAAATTCAGTAGGATCGTTCGAGAATTAAGTGCTTCGGTGTAATGGGGCTCGGTGGAGCTCTGACCAAGCGACGGCGGGGTTAATTAAAAACAGGGAGCGGCAGATCGCTTTCTTCCCGTCTGCCGTTGCAGGCACCGACGTCCGGGTGCAGGTGAGGATCAGTAGGTGCTCGCTGTTATGGTTCATCAGTCGCACCACCCTGCAGCCCCCCCACCCCCTGCCTGATGAGCCCATGCGATACGGCTGGTTGCCGTCACTGGCGGCCTCTTTGCGGGGGTGTGACAGTCATTTCCGGATGACTGGCTGGCAATGACTTGCCTGACAAAAGGCGGAAAAGACGATGGTTCATCCTCCTAATCACAGCCCCCTTCCCAGACACGTCGGGCGTAAAACCCCACACCAGAGCCTTTACAGATGGATGCCGCACCTGGGGAGGGAAAAGGGGGCCATTGGGCTCAGGCTGCTCACAATCCTCTACGCGTTTATGGGAAAAGTGGTGTTTAAGGAGACTGAGAACCAGCAGAGACGCAGACCCACATCTGCAGCTGGGTTTTGCGTCGTATTTCCATTACATTTCATCACAAAGACGTTCGAAATTGTGTGCTTGTAATATTTTATGCAATATATGATGGAGGCGGCACGGGGTGCGAGGCAGGGGACGCCCTGCAGGGGATGCCCATCCATCACCCGGCGCTCACGCACACACTAGAACATTCTATAGGAAACCACTAAATGCCAGTAAACCAGAATGCATATCTTTGGCCTCTCAGAAGGATAGCACCGGATAGACTGGATTTTCTATTAGAATCATTAATTAATTTGATCCTAAGAGATCTCCTGCACGTACCTGGACATTTAAAAAATCAAAATGCTGTGGAATGAAGATAATACAAAACAATTAAAAATAAACAGGAGTGTATTAACAGTAATAGTGTTTGTCCGTAATATTGAATTTGGTGATGTAAAATCGTATTTAATATCAATAACCAATATTTTCCATAATGGTTACTCTGACTGGGATAAACAGTTTGGACGGAAAAAGAACAAACTGAAAAAAAAATTCACAATATGAAATACGAGCACATTTAATACTGGATTTCAGATGTCAGAATCTTAGGTTATTTATCATTTTAATTCCAGCAATGTTTACTTTTGTTGAAAATGTCCCACAAAAGTGCAGTCTAAGCACTTATCCAGTAGGGGGTCTTGGTGAGCCAGGCGCTTATCCCAGGCAGCCAAAGGTGTGTGTGTGTGTGTGTGTGTGTGTGTGTGCCCTGTGATGGACTGCCATCGTGTCCTGTGATCTGTACTTCCTGGGATAAGTTCTGTGTCGCTCTGTATGATCCTAACCAGGGGTCTGTGTCACAAAGCAGGATTTCTTGCTTAGCTGGATAACTTGTAGGATTTACTGTAAGGTATCTAGGCTAAATGTAAGTGAATGATGACAAGTTATCAGGCTAAGCAGGAAATGCTAATTCATGATACAGGCCCCAGGATGAGTGGTTGCAAGAGGAATGGATGTCCTATAATATTATGTGGAAGCTGTAATTTGATTTGAAAATAGCGTATTTGTCTTGCTTTTTTCATAAATGTTTTCATTACAAAGGTTGCACAGGTGTGATTTTTTTCCCCCCTGTAAGCTTAGTGGTTGAGATCTAAAAATTGTGATAATTTCTGTTATCATTGGTGTTGACATATTTATTGTTGCTGTTACTGTTGTTGTTATTACTGTAGACTTGTTCCAGCCTCTAGTGTCAGAGGCAGTTAAGCTGCATTTCTGTACTTTTCCTCAGGGTGTCACTGCAGCTGCAATCCTTTGTCAATAAGTCATATGATAAATTTAGGACTAATGATAAATAATCTGTGCAAAATAATCAATATAGTTCTCATTGTTTATGTCTTTTCTGACCCAAATGACCATATTTTCATTTATTAATTATTACAATTCTATTTATTTTTATTTCATTTCAATTCAGGGTCAAAATGATCAATGATTAATGATGAAGGAATCCTCAAATGGATGAATGATTTAATGTATTATTTATGTAGTTGGTCATCTAAAATCGCAAGGTTTAAAAGGCATCTTATATAAAAAAGGGATTCCATCATTAGATTCCATAAATTCCATAATAAAATGATGTGTTTCTACATAAGAATAAAACCAAGTAACTGATAAAAGCTCTAGACTCAATTCTTTCTAATGAATACATTTAATTGTTGTTTGACCATACACTATTTTCAAAAATACCCCTTTTAAAATCACCCCTTTAAAATTAACACATGTTAAACTGTTTTGCTATTCTATGTGGACATGTCAAGTATAGATACCACAATAGATGTGGTGATAGCATAGATATCACCATTAATTTTGAAATACACCAAATACTCATAAGTATTAAAATATTAAGGATGACTGATGATTGTTTTTCATTTACCTGACTGTTGCAGCTATAATAGAATAGAATAGAATAGAATAGAATATCTTTTATTGTCATTGCACAGATGTATAGTGAAATTTAGTGTCCTCTGAATAGTTCATACAGTCTAATAAAGGACAGAATCTTCAAACAGATTCCACACATACAAAGGCTCTGCATGTTGATCTACACACACGTAACAACATACAAACACAAGCAGTAACATAAACCAATAAAACATTGAATGCCTCTGTATGAATACATATATACAAGGTGGAAGTATATGAATATTAGATAGTGGAGTAGTTCCATTTTACAGTAATTGCAGTGAGTCCCAGGGAAATTGCACCTTTGTCCCACTGATGCCATGGGTGACAGTGAAATGTTTGTAAGAGATATGCTATGAGACAAATGTCCCACGGTGACTGTGCACTGAAATGCATGACTAAAAAAGGAGAATATGATGACCTTAGCATTGACATTAATGATTAACGGGCAGTAGGAAGCCAGTCATTTAAGGAAGTGGGTGTGGCCAAAATGTTACTCCACTACCTTTACCGTGACACACTTTAGGAAGGAAATAAGAATGGGAAATAAAATAGAGGGTTCTGGAAAATTATTTTGGCAAATAAAATAATGATCATGTAACTCAAAAAAATCACAAAAAAGAGAATTAATACTACATAACTAACTCCCTGGAACATTCCAGGAGTACAACATACAAACGTGTTTTTAGTTTGCAAAAAAAAATTAGTACACAAACATAAATTAGGCAGAATTTCCAGATTCGGGAGTTGCTGACACAAGCCAACAGCAACAGGAACATGAGCTTAATTTCCGTGATAAACTCAGCTCGTATCCCCTAGTCTTATGCCGGAAACTCACAAGTTCCAATTTAACCACAATTCAATTTAGTTCCCAGTGTAAAATGTAAATTATTTTAACTGAGCAATTACTAAAACAAATACCATTACTTTGGTGTGAGTACAATAATCGTGATTAAATTTTGCTATCCAATTCCTCATGTATTAGATTTGTATTTAGTGTTTATCTTTCACAGTTATAAACCTCTGTGTTGAAATTTGGTTATCCGACTCTTGTAGTTCACCAAGGGTCCACACAGTGATCACCCCAAACACAGATGGTGCTCGTCGAGTAGAGAATGGAAAGTGAAGTCAAGGACTGTCGCTTTTGTTCCAATGCAATCTGAAAGAACAGTAGGAAAGACAGAGGAAGGTTCCAGAAAGCCTGCAATCAGCAGTGAAAGCAGGTCACAGTGGACCGTACCGCGGCAGCTGTGGACGTTCACACAAACCGGCCGAATAATTCCTCGATAGTTTGGCGGTTTATGATGATTCGATGATCTGATGCATATCGTGGGGTGTAATCTGAAGAGAACTGGACAGAACAAAGCAGAGACCAGAGCAGCTGGCATATGGTCAGAAAGGAAAGATGCGCGAAGGAGGGAATGGTCCAAAAAGAAGAAAAAAAGAGAGAAAGAAGCAGTGAGTCAGTGAGTTAGCAAGAGGGAGAAAACAATTAATAATAGGAGCTATTACGGGTGGACTGTCAACGCTAAGAGGGAGGTCGAGTTTCAGTCCCTTTTGAAGACTTTGATGGTACAAAACAGGCCTCATTACAGAGATATTATCTCCATTCATACACTTACAGGCCGCTTGGAAGCCGGCTGGAAGAGATTAGGTTCCTTTTGCTTGTGAACATCCTTCTCTGATGCCCCGATGCAGAGATTTCTCAGCTCATAGCACCTTAGAGACACCTGGGGGGGCTTTAAATCTGGAGAGAGTGCCATTGTTTCATTCCAGAGAGACCCCCAGCTTCAACCAAATTTGCCATACATAGATACTAAACCTGAATTACATGCTATATCGGAAGCTTTCTACATAAAAATAAAAATATTTACTCAGGGTCCCCTGAACAGTAATAATGTTTATAAGAATATTTTTCTCTCTCAGTAATCAGTTGCCATGGATTAATTGCGCCCAAGTCAGCAGGAACAGGCACCGAGAGATACCCGAGCCACCGCAGTGTTTTTCCACATGGCGTGCCTTCGCTCACTCAGTTGAATGCGCTACCACTGAATAATTAAGGAGCTCCCTGTAAGATGGTCCAGCAAATGGATGGCAGCTTGCAGTTGTACTGCAGTCACTGCTTGGCCTTTACTTTCAGCATGCGGCGTGGCAGGCCCATGCAGACGGGGGTATAGGAACCGTTTGGGTGACCTTCAGAGGTGATGGACCCCACACTTATTTAATTGTGTGTGATTGTAGCTACGGAATATTTCAGAGACGGAGGAACTGGTGGGTGTAATGGGTGCCCCGGCTGGAGACAGGGACTGGGACTGGGACTGGGACTGGGTCAGGGACGGGGACAGGGATGGGGTCAGGGACAGAGACAGGGTTGGGGACGGAGACAGGGATGGGGTCAGAGGCAGGGACAGGGACAGGGAGGGGGACAGGGGTGGAGTCAGGGACGGGGACAGCGATGGGAGCGGGGACAGGGAGGGGGACAGGGACGGGGTCAGAGGCAGGGATGGGGACAGGGACAGAGACAGGGATGGGGTGGGAACAGGGATGGGAACAGGGATGGAGTCAGGGACTGGGACTGGGACGGGGACAGGGACGGGGACACCAACCATACGATAAAAGGATTTACTCTGCAGATCATACAATAACCAAATTGTGGGGCTACCTGATTACTGCCTCTCTCAGTGAGCAAGAAAACTGCTGTTTGTGGCAACAAACTTTATGTTTCATTCTGAATAAGGACCTTGTCCTCACAACAGTTTTATCTGTTACGCTGCAGTTTTAAAGACATTACAACTTTAACATCATCACGTTCCGTTGTACACTTGCATAAAACTGGTGTTTCTATAGCACCAATTAAAGAAATCAAGGATTTTTATCTTCTCAGTATAACTGACAATTATAATACCACCTTATTACTTTTGCATCATCACACCATTCTGTTGCACTTATTGACACCTTATTAATACCTCCTCTTTATATCTTATGGTTCCTGGTTCTTCTGGTTCCAATATGTATTATTACACATTTTACAAGACTACAACTAATTTCACAAGGCAATGAATAGAATCGAAAAGAAGAAAACAAATATACAGAAAATCTAAATACAGACATAAATGCACTTGCTGTCAGTCCTGGAGTTGAAATGACTGCACGGGGTGTCCTGTTTTGGCTGCGTAAAAGTACGGTCCCGTTTAAGGAGAGAAGGAACCAGGATTAAGTTAAACAGGCACTGTTTCTGCAGATCCAGGTATGAATGGGGCAGAGGAGTGTTTGTGTTTTGCTCAGTTACCTTTACAATCACAAGTAAAGTAAGACCTCAAACGTTAAAGAAAAGTTATTTTTTCTCTAGAAACACATAAAGACAAAATCAAGGTTGCCATCTCACATTTATTGCGTAATATAGGGATGGGCTTAACTGTTTGTGCAGAGAGCTGCTCTTCTGTTTGCCTGGACAGAGATGGTAGTGATTTAGTATAAACAGGTTTATGGAGAGGAGTGTCCAGACAGAAAAAGGCGGAGGAAATGCCCATTGATGGAGTATATTGCCGTGTATAAAAAAACAGTCAGACAGCCACTTGAAGGCAGAGTGTATTAACTGCTTTGTAAATACATGAATTAAAAATGTAAGAGAGCATTCCACTTACTCAAGCGTATCCAGTGTCGCGTGATACAGGTGTCAGCACTCAGTACGCCCTGGCAAACTGCTTTCCTATTTGCTATGTCAAAAAGCCTCCGACTTGCCGTATGAGCCGACCCGTGTGAGCTAGACCTGCTGGATTGTGCTTTCCTGTTTTCTTAAACAGCAAACACTTTGTAAAGCACTGGAACTGATTAATGATGTATTCGGGCGACAATAAAGGAACAGCAGACTTCAGAAAATAATTGGGAGAGTCACACGGGGCTGCAGCGTTGGAGAACGGCTCCATTCTTTATTTATTTAAAATAATTATGAATGATTCAGGCCCCGCCCATCTCTTTTCAAGTCTGCCGAGGCCCTGCCCTGCTCAGAATATAACACAAGGCCAGGCAAAGACACCTCAAAGACATTGGAGAGAGGACACGGACAACTTGTAAGTCACTTCATTTCCACACACGAGAATTTACTCGCATGTTGACTGTTTCTCTCTGCCTCTCCTTCTCTTTCTCTCTCTCTCTCTCTCTCTCTGTCGCTCCACTCTTGCTTACTCTTTCTCCGTCTCTCTCTCTCTCTCTCTCTCTCCTCTCTCTGTGTCTAGCCCGCACTCACACACACTCAAACACGCACGCATGCACCACACACAGACACACAGCCACACATACGCAGACACACCTCCATCCGTAGATACACAATCACCTGCTCACTCACTTTTCATTCAACTTTCATTCAGACAGCGAGACAGACACCCGGTCCAGGCTCGGCACAGCTGAGGAGCGAGTCCCACAAGGTGTACATCAGAGAAGAGGAGACGTTTCAGCAGCCGGAGGGGGGCATTGACGTGGTCACTGGCCGGACATTTGGGACGACTGAGACATTGGTGCTGCATTGGAATTACAAAAACCAATCATCCCCAAGAAGAAATAAAGCAATAAAATAAAAAGATAAATAACTTTTTTCCAAAGAACTAAACAGGTTCATCGCAAAAGGGGCAACTTTTGGCAAAACTTGCAGCAAGACTTTCCCCTCTACTCCACGGTGGACAAGTTCTGCTCACTCCTCTCCGTTGGCAGCTCATCCCGCAGATCTCTATATCAGAATCACCCAGACCAGCAGCATGTCCTCTGCGTGTGTAAAGTGCATCGTGGGAGCCTGACGCATCATGTGCAAATGGACGACCCCCGTTGTCCGTCTTCGTCCTGACTTGGTCCTGGACGCCGTCCCTTCCGCTGGACGCTTTTTTCCTGGGGCGACCTCCTTCTGCGTGGCATGCTTCACCTTGCTCCTGGTGGCCGGGACCGTCCTGGGAGAGTGTCCCCTGGGGGGTCAAGGGGGAACGGGCCATGAAACTCTGCCGGGGCTGGCGGGGGCTACAAACTGCTCCTGGACACTAGAGCGTCACACCCGCAGCTACAACCACCTGGAGGGTGACGTGCGGCTGCGAAGACTCTATTCCGCCAACAAGTTCTTCCTGTGCATCGACAAGACGGGCAAGGTGGACGGGACCCGACGCAAAAACTACGCCGACAGTAAGTCGCCCGGACTGCCGTTCCTGGCGTGGCTGGCGGGACGGGATGGGGGGGGGGGGGGGTTTGATTAGACGGGCAGGGTTTAAAGATGTTTCCTCTTATCTGGACCTTGGTGTTTTATTGGCGTTGACTGTGACAACCCATCGCACGTTCTGCCGGCATGCTCCACGAGGAAACCGTCAGTGGCGGGCAAGTGGAGGGGCACCCAGTGTGTGTCAGAACACCCCATGGGGGAATGAAGCACTGCTTCTAACCACAGGGCTGAGCAAAGACATCCCACCCCAGTTGGGGGAAAAGGCTTCGGTTTCACGGGGGATTAACTTGTCAAGACCGAACTGAACGTCTTCCATTTGTCACAAGTCATGTAGCATCCGCTTATTTCAGTTCATATTTCATATTTCTTCTGCTTAAAATACAGACGCTCATGACTCTATTTCATGCTATCCTGGAGAACTTTGCAGTTTGGGAAATTTACTTATGAAAATCTAACTGAAAGTCTCCAACTCGAATGGACGAGGTTTAAAAACCAGACTGTGCAAACTCATTTAAAGTCTGCAGCCTGAGGCTTTTTGAGTTTGCCGATGGCCGTGCGTTTATAGCAGGCTGATAAATCAGCCCAGAAATGCCTTCGCTAATATGACTGCACATATCCCTGAGGGCAATGTCCTTTCCATCTGGTGCTGTTCTTGACCCTGTACCGCATTAGAAATATTAAACTGGGAAAAACCTCAGTTTAGGGTCTGGCATGTACTTTTGGTTTAAATGTTACCTGGCTGTTCCTGTCACTCTTAGATGACTGCAGGGCTGCACAGAGATACGCCGGCGCTCATTGCTTGGTTATTATTTTTCATTTGCGGCGCGGTGTGTGTCTTTTGGCTGGGTAGCCACCCGCTGTCATTTCGATGACAGGATCCTCTCAGCCGGGTGACGTGCGCGTACTCGGCCGGCGTTACGGAGCAAACTCTGACCCCTGAGTCACGGTTCTTTAGCAGGATTCTGTCAGCGGTGTCATCGTTCCTATTTCCAGACAAAGGACATGACGCTGTTGACAACTCGAGTGGAAAAAAAAAAAACCTAAAGCATACACGGGGTAATCTTATCCTAAACGGACTAGAGCGAATGAATTCGGGCATCAGGTGGGACTCTAACGTGTTTTTTCTGTATGGGACGGTGCTGCAATGTGCTAAACCTTGACAATTTAGGCAGTTTAGCGTCTCAGACCGTTGTGGCCGCACACAGGTACATGCAGTGGAAATACAGACATCATGCACAGTGTCGCAAAAGATGCACATCAGACTTATAAGGCACGCATGCATGCATGCGAGGCTCGGAGCTGAGCTCCTTGGTCGCAATGCTTTACCCCCCCTTGTATTTGTGTGTTAAATTTTGTGTCCAATTTGAGATCTATCCAATTGCAAAGTTAATTGCAATGCATTTTCTTTAGAGTTGCCCTCTTTCATTAATATTGATACTGCCATTGCATAATAGATTTGACAGCAAGGTTAACAAGTGGTAAATTTTTAATGCCGAGTCACTAACAGATAGACAGCGGTGCCAGGGCACAGCAGGCCTGAAGGAGTAACGCATTCGCATTTTATCATCCTTTTCATTCAGCGTACAGCTCGGCTGGTTTGTGAAATGCGTTGCTGCGCGATGCCGTCAGACCCACGCTGTGACGGTTTCGCGTGTGGCGCCCGCCCGAGACCTGGGTGGGCACACACATGGCATGGCCTGTGAGCGAGTGCGTGTGGGAATGACACTCCTCGCTTACTCCTTCCTTATCACGCACACTCAAATGCACGCACACTCACCCACCTTCACATACACCCAAGCCGGACATTTGGCTTGGTAGCTGAAGTCTACCCCTCCTGTGCTGCTCCTACCCCTGCTCCTCTCCCTCTTCCTGTTTTTGCCCCTGCTCCTCTCCCCCTCCTGTTCCTTCACCTCCTCCTGTCCCTCCACCTGTTTTTGCCTCTACTCCTGCCCCCCCTTCAGTTCCTTCCCCTCCTCCTGCCCTTGCTCTTGCCCCTTCTTCTTGTCCCTGCCCCTGCACCCTGCCCTAACCCCGCCCACTTTTTCCAGCCCGCACCTCCAACCCCTTCAGGTGTAAAAACAGTAAAAATTAGTCAACAGGCCCCTGCTAATTGACTCTGGAAAATATTGTATCAATCCCAGAGGGCCGATGTCTGGAGGCGCTGTGGGAGAGATCCGGTGCACGGCGGGGCCCACGGCTGGGACGAGGGGGAGGGGGCAACGGGGAAGGTGAGCTCAGTGCAAAGGACATGGAGACGGTAACCCAAATATACAGTAAAACAGGCTTTCTCAAATTTCCTAAAGGGCGGCATGCAGAATCAGCAGCCATGTTGGATAGTACAGAGGAAATTAAAAGCTGTCAGTGTCACAGAGCTAATCGATGATACCAGAGTAGCAGCACTGATTTCACCCATGAAATCGTACCACGGAAGGACGTTAGGGTTTGTCTGGCAGAGCACATCTCCCCCAGCTCATTACCACGCTCCGTTACTAGGCCGAGAAGAAGCTGCAGGTCATGCATAGTTGATGATGGGTGTGTGTGTGCGTGTGTGTGTGTGTGTGTGTGTGTGTGTGTGTGTGTGTGTGTGTGAACTTTGTGACACGACACTCGTATTTGGCATGAAATAATGCCGTGTGATCTTTTAGTCTTGTCCGGTTGATTGTTTCATGTGTAACACTGAATTGTTAAAATGTAACGTTTTTGGGGCTGGCAGAGGCAGGTGAATGGAAAATAAGTTTTTTTTATATTAAGTTTTAAATAAATGTAAGACCTGAAATGCATCATAAAATGAGACATGTATCCTTTATTTAGTGAATCATTTTATCCAATCGACATAGTAGGGTGGAGCAATTGGGGGTTAGGGACCTTGCTCAGGGACCCGATAGTAAAATCATTCTGCAAACCCGAAGATTTGAACTGGCGGACTTCCGATCAGGAGAGCAGAGTCCTAACCTGCAAATCCACACACCACCCCTGCAACATCATATCCTGTCCAGGGTCACAGGTCGTGCCCCTTTAATTACACGCTGTCTTCAGGCCCACCACCCTGAGAGGGGTCACGCCACCCTATTACTGGGTAATGAAACAGCCACTGGGAAAATCGCGACATAACGTTTCGTGCCCCCCCCCCGCCCCCCTCATTGGCCAGACTGAGTCCGACTCAAAATCCATCTATGATGATTACACTTGGAAAAGATTGTTTTCCTTCTGATTTTTCCTGGGGTGTCGTGAAATATTACAGGCAGAGCTGTCCAGCGCATGAGCCTTTTACGTCTCACTTTGAAAAGGACACACTGTTGAATTTATGGGTGTGTGTGTGTGTGTGTGTGTGTGGCTCCACACATCAAAAGCCTGACTGGTACCCAGGCACTGACACGACATGCAACCTGCGGAAATAAGGTCATACGACCAGTACGATCGGAGAAGTCATTTGCATTAAAATATCGCCACCCTGCCAGGTGCCAGTACACTTTTTTTCCCCCTGCTTAATTTGTTCAGTATTTATGGGCGCTTGTGTCATGTTTACCGAGTTTTTCTGTGCTTGCCTGCGCTAGATGTATGAGTTTTGTTCGGTGATTTCATATGCTTGTTGAGCTTGGATGACACCCATGGGAAGAAAATGGTCCACCGCTTTGGAATATGCAAGGAAAATAAAACAGTTGTATATTTATTTATTGAAAAGGGCAACCGTCTCTCTGGAAAATCAGCAGGGAAGGTCAGCACACAGAGTAAACAGATCAACAGCCACCTTTCGCATGGTTCACACAGGTCTGCTGCTCCTCAAACATTTTTAAAGCAGTAAAGTTGATAGTAGCAGTCACTACAGAAAACAGGCCTCCAGGCTGAGATCATTATGGTTGACGATCACCGCTCAGTTGTTCCACATTTTCTAAGACTCTCCATTTTTTGTTCTGAGGGATGCAGGTGTAAATTTGTACTCCAAGTTTCTAGGAACATAAATAACTTTGGCTGATTTGCAAACGTCAGCTGTCTACAGTACTGTGCAAAAGTCTGATGCAGTCAAAGAAAATGTTTAAACCTATTTTTCTAGGTTGTAAGTATATATTTGCATAAAAAAACAACGTAATATTATAATATATGCAAATTAATAGTAACCCAATAAAAATTTACTTTCTTCTGTTACCGACATCTTGTTTGATGGCTCGATGAACAGCGCTTCAGTTCCCAAACCTCTCCTCAGTGGCACCTCAACCATTCCGTGGATTTATTAAGGTTCACCACCAGCTCAATTGATTGATTTACCGATTGATTGATTAATTAAATAACTCAGTGAGGTATTGATTAGCTAAACATGGCATGCTAGTGGCCCAGTCAAAAAATATATGAGTGTACTGGGTAGTAAGTGCAAATACTGGGGTGACTTTAGGCGAAGTTTTGAAATGGCGAAGGTGACACATTTTGACAGGCGTAATATCACTAATATGAAGACTATTTGAACATCATTTACTTTAACTGCCTAAGACTTTTGCACAGTACTGTAGATGCTGCAATTCAATCTCGTAGCCCTAAGGGCTATAAGGATCTTAAAACTCTAACGTTGATGTAGACTCACTCGCAGTTACAACCGTTTGGATGGAAGAGCTAATGGCAGCAGCATGGAGCGAAAGATGAAGAAAATGATTGGCTGAAGGATAGACAGGTAGGAGGTACACTGATGCAACAGGCTTAGCCACACAGCTTGGGCCTGGAATAGCATGAGGACAGGAGGCCTGGACTGTTTCCTACAGCTCATTAGGACTTATGTAAGGTTTAGTAATAGAAGCCCCGAGCAAAGGGGTCTTCGTCAGGCGATCGGTGCCAACGGGGGGAGGAAATCCCACGAATGCTGCCTTTTAAATCCTTCCGAACAGGGGGACACAGCTCCGGACCAAATGGAAAACAATGAAAATTGATCCCTTGCCAGCTGTTCCCTGGCATTGAGCTATAGAAAAAAAATAAATAAAATGGGCACACACACACACACACACACACACACACTGGGAATTCTGGGATTCGGCAGGGCAGGGGAAGTGTGCCAGCAAGGTTCTAATTAGTCTAACCTCCCTGGCCTTTAGCACCAGAGTTTGATATCATGAATGGCAAAAAGTGTAGCAATTAGTGGCTAACAGCTAGAGTCTGGTCCCAAGCCTTTCTTTGCCCCCCTAATTCTTTTTTACAGGGTTCAGCAGTAGGTTTATTGAGTCTGACTTTGTCTCCAAGAGCCCATTCCCCGTTTTTGTCCCGTGCATTTGAGTTCCAAAGAGGGACGTGTCTAGTGGCTCGCTAAACAAGCTCCGTAATGAGGCCCCTTTCAAAAGCGTGGTAAACGATACTGAACCCTTTCACGTTCGTGCCGGGGAGGCCGATCACAAGGCCACAAAAGGAGCTTTTGACAAAGACGGAATCGGTTCTAGAGGGCTGTATAAGCCACGCCGACAACATCAGGCCGAATGTATCGATTCTTAATCTATTATTTAATCGCTGCTACCTGCGTGGTGCACACTTGTACATAACAGCAACATATGCATGAATTATGCGTTATTAAGAGATACTAAGGAGAAAGACATTCTCTCTTGGCATCCGTGATTTCCTCACCGCCGGCGTTTTTCAACCCAGGATGTTTTTTTGGATGTTAAGGTGAGTTTTGTATCTACTTGCCCTAATAAGAAGCCTTTAATTGTCACTATTGCTTTTTTACCGAGACCATTAGTTTGCGCGAGGGAGGTAAAACAAGTAATAATTAGATCAACTGGGGGAACATGAGTTACTCATGCAGGGCAGTAAGCTTGGGCCCAACTGCCAAAGGAAATACTATCATCGGAGACTTACTGCTGTACCTCAAACAGCCCAGCACAGCAGAAAAAGCCAGACATACACTCACTGATTACACAAGGTTTGCAGTAGCCAGACCCTTGGCCGTATGCTAGATTTTAAATGGTTCTGTACTGACCAGTTCAATAAATCATTTTATCTTCCCAGTCAAATAAAAGCAGGCAACATGACTTGGGACGTGTCCTATAAGGGGAAAAAAAAAAAAAAAAAAAACGATATAAAGTATATCTACAGATGCAATCAGTGTATGGTTTCCCAGCCTAAAGGATTCCCTAATGCTGTACAGTGAATTCTATTTAAGGCGTCCTGTAATCCCAGTTACTCCTTAAGGTAGCGTAGAGTTTGGTAGCTGCATTGAATAAAGTCAACAGTGAAATAATAATAATAACAACATGCGTGAATGACTGGCAAGCTAAATAACGAGCACAGCGGCAGCCCCAGGAATGCCGACCCACCCACAGCCGATTACCCACCCAACACAGCATCAGATATGACTCCACCGGGTCATAAAAGGATGCAATAAACCCAGTGCATGATGCGCACAAAGTCTGACACGGGCAAATCTAGGTCCTCCCACCCTTTGCTGTTAACTGGGTTCATATAAAATTATCCCCAGGCTGGAAGCCAAGGAAATCTGCTTGTATGGACCAGTTAATATACAAATACGAGGGTGAAGAAATGCAGGAATATCGTCATGGCGATGAATCGGTGGTGTAACTGGGTGCACGCTGTCCGTGTTATGCAGACTGACGTTAATGTGCGTCCGAGGGGGCTGACGTCTGCCACGTGTGCACGTCCTCTCCAACCTGCCGAGCATTTTCAGACGGACAGCAGCCCAAGAACTTCGCTTCCGTCCTCAAGAACGACATCATGGTTTTATCATCGTTTTTAAGGTCACTGTCATGTTATAGGATTCACCCGACTGTTGTCTTACTCCTAAACAAAAATCATTTAAATCCTTGTTGGTAATCCAGTGCATGTTCCCATGGCAACAATCCCAATTTTTTATGGGCCTATATCCTATGTGCAAGGTGACAGAGATTACAGGCTACTGCTGATAAGTATTCTGATACCTGACTACACCATGACCTCAGATCACTGATGTTGCAGAAGTTTTGCTTTATTATGATATTTCAGCCTTTCCTCACATTTAAATAATGAGTTAAATGATGGTGCCTTCTGAAGTCTGAGTCTCTAATTAGTAGTTTTTTGGTGATATCAACAGGCCAGATAATGGGCGTAGGCTTGGTTTTGGATGGTATGGACACGTCCTTACCAATGTTGTGGGAGTACTGTGGATGTTTTGGGGGGGGGGGAGTGATTTGGTCCCTGCTGTTTAAACCAAATCTTGGCCAAATATGGTGAGGGGCTTTATCTACAAACCATCAGAGACAGCTCTGCTCAGTCCGTTCAGACACGTTTGTGGGAACCGACTCATGGGTCCGGTTCTCTATACATTCATGTTTCGTGAACTGTTCAGGATGAAAGCTGTGTGTCGCTGTGTGTGTGCAGTGTTCACGCCGGTGCCCTCGCGAGAGGAAGGGCTGTATTGTAAACTGAAAAAGTTGTGTGTGTCCATAGCCTGATGTCTAATTCGAAGCAGACCTCACCTTCCAGCAAACTCCAAATGCCCCTACAAGCAGGTCTGTACCCACTTCTCTAATTAGGGCAGAGTGAGTGGTCAGAGGTATGGGACTGGGGGCTGTATGGGGGAGAGGGGATTGTACCAACAAGAAGTGTATGGGGGTAGAGGGGATTGTACCAACAGGAAGTGCATGGGGGGTGGGGTGATTGTACCAACAGGAAGTGCATGGGGGAGGGGGGTCATGTTGGCGGTTTCTCTCCACATGAAAATGTAGAACAACTTCTGAATTTTGATGCACACATTTGCGTCAGAGAGGACTTCGGGGAAATACCGTATAGGCAGTGCCTGTTTGAAATGGGGCGTCCTGGACGTGCCTGTCAGGTCTCTGATAGTGCGTAACGAGGTGTCCCAGAATCCAACACCCAGGACCCAGAAGAGGGACAGGCACCTGAGGCCATGGGGTCAGTGATTGGGGCCTCCTGGCAGAGATGCCATTTGGATAATTGTACATAACGACAAAAGGGGCATGGGGAGTGCCAGCTGGCTCCCCCCCCCCCCCCCCTCGTGTCCAGTGGATTTTGTCAGGGTCAGATCCTCACGCCAGTGGACCGAGTGACAAGCCTGACAGCCACTTGATTTGCCTGGCCAGCCGCCCGTCACCTTCCTGTCTGCCAGTCTGATTTCAATAATGGAAATGAAACGGCGGCTTCACATCAGCACTGTGGCTCCGCCTCCCGCCGCCCGGCCACAGCGCGCCCCGTCCTCCCAGTGCTCGCCTAACATTTCCATTTTCCGTTTCATTTCCATAGGATTTTTTTTTAAACTACTACGCCACACCGAAGAACAGCTGCACGGCTTGACAATACGAGAGGAGATTCAACATTTAAGACATAAAACTCAGGGGCCCATCTTGTTTCTGACAAGTGACAAATTTCAATAAAAGTACAACTCTAACAGAGCTCAGTTAACCTTTCGGTCCTTAACCCGACAGAATCTGGTCGAATTTAGATATATCTCATTTCATTGCAATTAAGGTTGTACGATTTGTCCTCTAAGCAACAAAAGATGAGGTCCGCATGGTTAGAGGGTCCTTTCTGCCTGTTTTGGTTTGCTGTGGTTCTGTTTCCACTCAGAGTTGCGTCTGGATGGCAAACCAGCTGCAGATGCGACTCGAAACAATTTAGCGGCACTCAGGAATGGTCTCAGACTGTAATGCCTGTCTTTTGATAGCAGTAAAGTGCAGGAAACGCGGGGGGGACTGAAAGCGCGCCCCATGGATCCGCTCGTAACTGTCTGCGAGCTCTTTGATAGCGCACGCTTATGATGCCCACTATGGAGGCTCTCCCTCACCATTATAAAGCAAGGACCCCCTTGGGCACAGCTGCCGAACCCCGATGCCACACAGGCGCGGACAGACGCCCGACCAAAAAGGCACTTAATTAACTCCTTTCTCACCTCGTCCACCACAGGGTCAAGGGCTTAGTTAAGAGTTCATGTCACCCTATTTATGGTCATACAACTTATATATTAACATGAGTACAATATTTACAACATTGTTACAATGTTAATGTGACAGCAGTTTCAATTAATGTGACGAATGATGCCATCTACCATCTACATAACTGCCTGTGAATTTTCCTACAAAACTTATAATGCTCAATCTGAAATCTGTTACTCTAGAATAACTTTTCTGTAACACTATGCACTGCTCCTATTAAATTAAATGAACAATTATACATGTTTTCTGTTAACAAGCTACGTATCTGAATAGTTTTAGCCTTTGATGGTGATAAAAATATTTTTATATGAATTCCTGAAACGACAGAGCCCCGCTCAAGACATAATGATAAAAGATATATATATATATATATATCGCGGACATGTTTTAATATATCATGGGAACGGTTTAGTAGAACGTGGCCACAGTTTAAGGAAAATGAGAGAACGAATGAATAAAACATGGCCACAATTTAATTAAAACAAGCGAACAGATTAATAAAACATAATATTAGGGAACAAATAAGTAAAACATGCCCATGGTTTTTTTACATCATGAGAACAAATTAGTAGAACGTGGCTACGATATTCATAATTTTTATTATTATGTCACGAGCGGGTCCCCCCCCCCCAAAACAATTTGGTGGTAAATAAGGGAATCGTCAGGCAATGTCAAACATTATGGGGCAGCATTCTCATGTAACAGCTCGTTGGAGTGAGGATGGGGCAAAATTACACCAAAATTCATTCTCAAATGTAACACCTAGGCCTGCTTTTTAAATATTTAAGTGTCAAACCACCATCTGGAAGCTTCTGTATTGTTTAGAACAACCTTATATTAAGGTCAGATCATACATGCTGGTTTACATACAGACATTATCTTTGGCCTTTGAACCGAAAATTCAGAACTCATTTTAGTCTTTTCGTGTACTGTTAAAGAGAACGTGAACAAAACAGGGGGGAACACTGTTTAAAATTATGTTCCAGCGTCACCACTGCTAAAAATATTCTGATTTTTCTCAACAGTCAAAACTGAAATATTCCACATAAATAACGTTCAATGGTGCGCTTGATGTTTTCTTGCCTGAATTCCAGCCCCTTCATCACCTCCAGATCAATGGAGCCTCTGTTTCAAAGCGCACATTTGACAATAAATTTATCGCAATAGCCACCTCCAGCCAATCAGGCATTTACTGTGAACCATTAATTTCCAGGTGATAACTGTGCAACTCCTCAAATGTCAGTCACACACGTGTGTAACTAATTATCAATAAATTTAAAGACGCAATGAAATATTGCAGGCACATATTTTGAAATGGAAGGATCTTCATAGAGACAATCAGCCTGTTTCCTAAGGATTTCTAGATGTAGACATTTATTTTTGCTCTAAATTCTGTCTAATCTTTAATTGATGTATCAAACAGACGAACCCAAATTCATATATTTAAGAAGAATTATTAGGAGAAAGGTAGAAACTTTAGAAATCAGTTGGCCCCCTCTAGCTAGTGGGCATCTATAGCTATGCAAAAATTAACGGGTTAATTTAATTAAGATGTGTTATCTTTTTCTGTTACATTGAGTTTGTGTTCTGATGGTAATGTGGCTACAGGATGTGACTCGTCCAGTATTCCACTGCCACGTTGAATTACGATGAATCAGCTGTTGGATGAAGGAACTTGGGGAAAGATTGTAAAACGAGTCGCTGCACTTGACCAGCATTATTACTTGGTTTTGTGCAATGTCTTGTAAAATGCTGCCATGTTATTTCAGTTCAGAATTTATATTACATTGGTAGTTCCAGTGAAAACAGTGCTAAATTTTGCTGCTAACAAGTCAGCTAGCTACGACACGAACTCTAAGTTGTGTTGCTGAGACAAACGATGCGTTTGTCACATCTGTTTGTAGTTGACTTGTCTGCAGAGGACTGTGTTATTCTTTATGGCTTTTGTTCTTTCGTCCTCTCTCACGGTGCGCAAATCAGCCGGACTGATCTCGCATTCATTGTAAGTGGCCAGTTCTGGCCTCACTACCTTCCATGCACGTTGATTGTGGGAACTGTCTCTTATCTGAGCATGGTGGTTGGTTAATGAAAGACTTCTGTGGAAGTTTGCCTCATTTGGAGATGGTCAGGCTGGCATAGGGCCCTGGGGTAAACTGAACACTTAGAAAAGAGGATGGGAGAGGAGGGGGAAGACCATCCACCCGAAGGCCTCTCTCCACGCTCCTCCGAATGACGCGGCTGGCATTCTCTGCCATACCCACCCAGGGTCGATTCACCTCCTTACTTTGATTCACAAAGAATGGAAATCTTGACCCACATTTAGGGTTTAAGTAGAAACTCGAGGGGCAGGAACGCCAGCTGACTGGTCATTACCACCACAGGAAATGGAGGCTTTAATGACACATTTCCTCTTTTAAAGTGGAATATACCATCGAATATAACAGACCGCAGCTTTGGTTTTTCATTTTTAAATTACGATCGATAATATTAATTCTTTCCGTCTTGTCAGTATGTTTTATGATGTTTAAGGATTCATACGGTATCTTATATACTGTTAAGCTAAAATCCATCCATCCGAATTAATCATTATATATTAATCATTACATGGTCACGGGGATTTTTCTAAAATATTATTCTAAAATATTCTAGAAATATCCTTGCAGTGGGTGAAGTACATTTCACTCATAACTAAGTGAATATGTACACAGCAAACAAAAATGGCACTGTTTATTAAACTAGCAAGCCTTCTGCCATTATAGTAAATATTGGGTAGCCTATTTGGATATTATGTTGATTACATGCTTCCGATCAAATATCAAGCACTTCCCTTTTACAATGAGTAGGCAATATTTTTATGTTCCCTGTTATATGAAACCAAACTCAGTATGAAGTTTCAGCATGAGGAGTATGTGCAGTATAATATGTTGTACATACACATATATATGATGAAGAGCATTTGTCCTATACTAATGCTAATCAAAGAGGCTCCGCCTCCTTGCTGTGATGCGTCTTGTTTCTGGTGTGATGCAGAACACGCCGGGCGCAGTTTGTTCCCCAGCTGTCAGAATGTCGTAATTCAGGGAAACATTTTTAAGCTATGATGGCTTTGTTCTTCGGTAGATATCTACAAAGCACGGTGGGAACATCTGTTTTCTCCTTCATATGATGTAAGATGGAATTGCGTGGGGGGGCTGCTGGAGTCGGCCAGTGATGGATGCATGCGGTGGATCTCTGCGTTTGACCTGCCGCTTTTGCGGAGAAGCTGAAGGCAGGCAGTGGTGGGGCTCTAGTGTCCCCGGCTGACCCTTGCTCTGCTGCTTGGCCCTTGTGGTCCCCTCCCAACCGGTCACACCACAGAGGTAACTAGATACCTGTAATTTGCCTTAATAGTCTACAGAGACCTGGCTAGTTCCCTTTCTCCCCCCACCCAAGCGCCCTTTCAGAGCCTTACAAAGGCGGAACAGGACAGAGTCTGGGCCTGCAGGCTGCACCGGCTGGCTGGGGGTGCAGCAGGAAGCCACCCCCCCCACCCCCCCCCCCCCTTAATGTCGCTCACGCCGTCACCTGCTCCTCAGCTGCGGCCAGGATTTCCGTCGCGGCGAACGTTTACTTCAAAATCACGGCGCGTGTGCTGCAACTTTTGGCCATTTTATTTTTAACGAGCGGCATCATCATGCGAGCATTCTGGATGAGATCGGAAATGGGGGGGGGGGGGGGGGGG
>JAODJW010000033.1:5885048-5895848 GCA_026777045.1 Hyperopisus bebe | reverse complement strand
TTTATTTATGTCTTAATGTATTGGGAGACCTGCCCATTACACCCACAGGAACTATTATGACATCACATTCTACATCCATAGGCATCAATATGTAGCTGGTCCCCCCTTTGCAGCTATAACAGCTGCCACTCTTCTGGGGAGGCTTTCCACAAGATTTTGGAGTGTGTCTGTGGGATTTTTGCCCATTCATCCAGAAGATCAGGTCAGGCACTGATGTTGGACGTGAAGACCTATCTCGCAATCTCCGTTCTAGTTCATCCCCAAGGTGTTCGATGACGTTGAGGTCAGGGCTCTGTGTGGGCCAGTCAAGTTCTGCCAAACCAAACTCACCCATCCATGTCTTTATGGACCTTGCTTTGTGCACTGGGGCACAGTCGTGCTGGAACAGAAAAGGGCCTCCCTCAAACTGTTCCACACAGTTGCAAGCATAGAATTGTCCAAAACGTCTTGATATGTTGCAAAGGAGAGGTCAACTCCATAGTGAAGCCTATGAATATATAATTGGATTTTATAAAAGTTCCAGTGGGTGCAATGGCTGGGTCTCCCAAAACTTTTCTCCATATAGTGTATCTGTTCATGCTTGAGTTCATCTGAAGCAAAATCACAGTGCAAGGTGAAGATGTTCCTACATGAGACAGAAGGCTGAGACTTAATCGTAGATTTATTTTGGATACATATGATCTTTGCATCTTCATTTAAATGACATATTTATCATTGTGTCCTAGTGGCCACAAAAACGAAGCATATAGCATCCATCTAAAAGCTGTTTGGTGAGTAATGTTCACTTAGCTGGCAACAAAAGCAAAGTGTGTCTCAGGTTTGTCACCTCTGTCAAACTAGGACTATGTGCCTTATTTTACATCACCTTGCACAGGGGGGCTTGCAAAAACCACACATAGTTTCCAGTGGGGGCGGAGAGAGACCCTGCACTTCCCTGAAGTGTGAGGATCCGATCTCAGAATCGCATTGACATCATGCCGGCCACAGGTCTGATTCTGCTGGCCGCTGTGTTGCCTTCACTGGGGTTTTCTGGTAAGTTCTTGATGTGCCGTCTCTCTGATCACCACAATCTAGACCCACAGCAGCTTCCCAGCACTAGATTTTTTTGAGATAACCTTTCAGTTACTTGGAGGACAACAGATGTGTAAAATCGGTAATAACAAGAGCTGAGATGCTGTTTGCAGTTTATGATGCTGCTGTGTTACTGAAATGCGCACATGAATTGCACAAAAGCCTTAGGCAGTGCACTGAAATGTTCTTCATGCTGATGTAGAACTATGAGATAATGTCTATCAAAGTGTGTCAGCTTAGCCATTTCTCCTAAAGGAACTCCGGTATTTGCAGTAACCATCTAACATACCCATGTACTTGTTGATTTGACCACTAGCATACGATTTTTGGTTAGTCAATACTACGCTTGAGAAGAGGTTTGGGAACTGAAATGATGCTGGTCTAGCCATCTAACAAGATTTCTGCACCATTTCAGAAAACAGAAGAAATTCTTGTTGTTTCTTATCGCATTACTGTACATTCGCATATGTTCCAGTATTTTTTTCTTAACTAATATACTCTTAGTCCCCAGAAACATCGCTTTAAAAACTTTCTTTCACTACCTAAGGCTTTTGCACAGTACCGTACGCACTTACAGACAACGTGTGTGGATAAAATGCACCTGTTGGCAGTCTGTACTTGGTGCCACTGCATTTGCCCTCCTCCGATGAGTTTTCCAGTTGGTGCAGTGAAGACGCATTCATGCGATCCCAGCTTTTGCTGCGCTTCTTCCAGCCCAAAACGATTTCGGCATAGTCAATGGCGGTGAGGCTGCGCCTCATTCCAGGCCCTACATGGTCTCCTTGCAAGTCCGGAACTATCACACCTGCGGGGGTTTCTTGGTGTCCAAGTCCTTCGTGATGACTGCAGCACACTGCTTCTCGTGGTAGGAGCCTGCACTGGGGACGGCACACCAGGGTGGCAAAATCGCAAATGAACGCAATGGCATTCGCCAACAATTAGTTATTCTCAATCTAATGATTAAACTGACCATGCAAATAAGCTTAGAAACAAAATGAAATGTAAGGGGATTGTGATAATGTGAGAGATGTTACGTCGAAGTTCAATGCTTAGTACTAAGGTGATACATTTCTTGCTTTTTGCAAAGGCAACACAACCTGACTGCTGTGCTTGGAGCACATGACATTACAAAGAAAGAAAATACGGTCAGTGTACCTGTGAAGTTTTACCACATCCACCCTGGGTACAACCACAAAACTTTAGACAATGATATTATGCTCCTGCAGGTATGTAACCTAGTCAGATTTTTCATGTTTGATGTGTAGGTCAAATGTTTGATAACTCTGCACTTTTACATTGATAACATTGATAACAGCTGAGGTTTGTTGGGACGGGAATGTTTTTTGACTGTAGCTGGAGAAGGCTGTTGAGTGGAGCGAAACGATCCAGGAAATTGCAATCCCTAAGAAGGATAAGAAAGTCAAGGGTGGCTCTCTGTGCAGCGTGGCTGGTTGGGGGCTATCTAAAGATGGCGGGCAAGCCCAGCCACGCCTAATGGAGGCCAATGTGACCACCGAATCGTATGAGACTTGCAAAAGTGTATGGAAAAAAATATCAAAACGCATGCTGTGTGCAGGGGGGAGTAAAGATAAAAAAGGAATTTGTCAGGTATGTACAAATGTGCTTCCTCTGGCTAAAAATGAAGACGTTGACACAGTCTTGAGGCTCTCCAAGATCTACAATACTGTATGCAGCTATGTTTTGGGGTCCCTCTAACGTGCAAGGCCCTCTGACCGTTTGATTGAGAAAGTAGCTTTGCTGTATAATTCCAGTCATAACTCCAAGGTGTGTGTCCTCTTGTGATTTCCTCATTTCAGGGAGATTCTGGAGGCCCGTTGGTGTGTAAAAAGGAGGCCTTGGGGATCGTATCATTCTACAAGGCAAGAAACTGTAACCCACCCACATTACCAAATGTCTACACTCAAGTGTCCAAGTACTTGTCATGGATCAAATGCATCATCAACAGTATCTAACAAGGGAGAGGATATGAGAGCAAGTATTTGAATGGTGTAGACAACAGTAAACGTATGCTATAAGCTCATATAAAGCCACTGCAAAAGCATCTCAGATAATTTGTGGTTTAGCTCCAAAACCGCGCACGGCAGATTGGTGTTTATTACTCACAAATCGACTCGTTTGTAACAGCGTCACAAACATCTCGCTTAATCATAATAAGCAATTTCTTTTTTTAACAAGCAGAGGCCAAAATTCTGTGAGCCTGTACGAGTCACAGCTGAGGTGCATACAGCAGACGCAGTGAGGAGGGAGTGCTTGTTCCGTGCAACGCGAAACCAGCCCTGCTGACTCACAGCGGTCAGGCGTGCAAATACTAGATAACGGCCATGTTCTTAGTCAGCCTTTGTCCCATCACTAAAGGTTACATCAAAATCATTTTCTTATGAGCTTACAAATTGGGCAGTTATCACTCCTCTCTCGTGGACAAACAGACAAACACACTTGAAAAGAAAAAGAAACCTTTATCAGTACACCTCATCAAAATGTGTATTTTGTCTCAATTGTATGTATTTTGAGCCAGTGAGATTTTCTCAGTACTGCATGTCCACAGGGCCAAGCTGCTGTGCATTGTACAAGGCTCGTCGCTGCAATACAAACTTACAGCTTTCTTACTTTGTGAGGAAGACATGATTGTCATTGTTCGCTCTGTGTGGTAAGACTGCACAGCCGTCGATGCTAAACAGAGAGTAATCATTGTCCTCCGATCACGTAACAGTTAAGTGACTGGGAATTGGAGGATCAAATCACTATGTCCCCAAATGCAGCATTTAGCTCAAACTGCTTCTAGAAAATTTCAGATGTTGTTGAAATTTGTAAAATGGTATTGATTAAATGGAACTGAAAATAAACGTTTTAATATCACTACATTGGTCCTTTTTGTCATACAATATAGGGATGTGTGTGTGTATATAGAATTTTACAGTATCGTTATAATTTTACAGTATTGTCACCATTCTAGTACCTTTATTAGCAAGAAAATGTCACAGCTTTGATTTTGAGTAACCTCCTCAAAGGTTCATAACAGGAAAGAAACATTGTGGCATTCTTTCTACAATGGACATTAAATACTGCTCTGTTTCATGGGATAAAAAAAAGTTAACTAGTGCATTTAAAGTGAAATGACAGCCTAGAATGAGACTCTGCCATCACCACACAACCAGTTAATAGGATGTCAGACATGCACTGTTACATATTCTTTACATGTTATGAAGGAAACTTGTTTTATTTGACTTATATTTTCATTTAGTTCACTCAACTTTCCAAGGCTTAACAAGAATAAAAAAAATCTGCAGTTTATGAAATAAATGGAAAAGTGGTAAAAACCTGTGGTGTGAAAAAACATTTGACTGGTAGTGTGCATGTGTGTGTGTGTGTGCATGTGTATGAACCAGACTTTCCTTCCCTGTATCAGTCATGTGGAAACATCTAATAATTAGAATTGGTTAATGAAGCCACACCCATTTCTGCCACAGACGTGCAATGAAGCCAAAACCATTTCAGCCACAGGTGTGCAATGAAGCTCACACCAATGCGATGTCCATCAACATACAATGGCACCAGAATGGGTGGGTCTACATGAGAAATTAGTGACCTTCTACTTTGCTCCATTGTAGGATCTTTCCAACAGTCAGTTCACCAAATTTCTGCCCTGTTAGAGCTGCTGTGGTCAACATCAATACCTAACCTGAATAGCAGCAAATCCCATCAGCAACGTTACAACATCTAACAGAAAGCCTTCTCAGAAGAGGCACCAGAGTTATCACAGCAACAAAGGGTCAACTAACGTCATATTAATAGCCTGGTTTTGGAACAAGATGTTGGTTAAGCTGGTGTTCACGTAAATACAGCCACATTGTGTATTATGTCATTACAGACAGTGTGTAGGTTTCTCAAATATGTCCTGTGGAAACACTGAAACACAGATTCAGCCAAATTAGTAATAATTTCATCTTGGGGCCCTTGCGCAAAGCCTTTAATCCCAGCTGCTTCAGGGGTCCGGCACTTGGACCCAAAAACTCTGTCCCACCTTAACCCCCCAATTGCTCAAAATATATGTAACCTTGGATAGAAGCGAGAAAGAACATGTGACCTTGTGAGAAACTGACAAGTACAAAACCACATGAATAACCACAGCTTCTGGTTCGAGCTACAGAAAACGCTGATTCGAAGACTGTCTTTAGAGCAACATATACAGCCATGGAAAATTTAAGAGACCACAGCACATTTTTTTTTGTTTCACTCGTTTCTCAATTTAGGGGTTTGTGTCTATGAATAATACATATTTTTTGCAAACTCCAGCCTGGCTCTTCACTGCTTCACTTTAATGAAGGGCTTCTTCGTCGCTTTATGAGACTTCAGAACTGCTTCAAGGAGCCTGAAACAAACTGTCCTAGCAGTGAACTTCACTCCTGCACTTAATGTTTCCCATTCCTTTGGAAGGTCACTTGATGTCATCCTTCAATTCATGAGAAAATGTTGGATAAGTTAACGGTCATCTCTGGCATTAGAAAGTCGCTTCCGCCCTCTACCTCACTGGTTTCTGGCCCAGTGTCTCCTGCTTCACCTTATTCTTGTGTGCTGCTGTCTTAGACATTTTGAACCTGGAAGCACCCTGCTGTTCAGCATAACCTTCTGCCAGCAGAACCAGGATTAAACCAGGATTTTAAAATTCTGATTTGTTTAAAAATATAGAGTGGATATAGAGTAATTTTTTCCATGGCTGTATGTCTGTGTTTTTCATAAAGAGCAAGATGAGATCTATGAAAACTAGCAAATTTCCCCATGGGGATCAATGAAGCACCGGTAGCTTCCAACGGCTACAACAGAATCACACTCCAAGGCGCCCTGTAGAATACCTGTGACCCCCGTCTCTGACATCAGCCTCCCCTGTATTTCTCTGATCAAACTTAACTCAGAATGAACTTCATCTTAACAAAAAAAGTGAAAAAAATCTAGGGACCGCTTTTCACTGACCGGGAAAAATGGGCCAAATTCAGTGCATGACTCAGCAGGTCAGGATGCTGCACCAGTGATCGTAAGTTTGCCCATTCGAATCCCCGGGCCAGCGGAGTGATGTCACCCTTAACCTCCAATTGCTCATGTGACCATGTAAGACACTGACACAGGAAACCACATAAGTAACCACACCTTCCCATTTGAGCTACATAAAATGCTGCTTCAAACACTGGTTTTAGAGCAAACGTTTCTTAACACCATGTCTCCTGTATACTTTGTTCTCCTCTCTGTACTCCTGCCTACTCTGGTCCATGCTGGTAAGTCCCTCATCTCTTATCTACATACCTGCAGGTATAGAGTTGCGAATGTCTCTAAAACCTACACCTTGACCTTTTAAGACTCCTCTGGCGGAGAAATCATCAATGGAAAAAGAGCAACGAAGAAGTCTCTGCAGTACATGGCCTCCTTGCAGTTGGATGGAAAACATTATTGCGGAGGATTTTTAATTTCAGAAAAATTCATAATGTCTGCAGCTCACTGTGAAAAAACGTGAGTTCCTTTCTATTCAAAGTCACCCTTCCCCAAAATACTGTAATAGGCTGTTTCTATGTATGGTGACCTAACATGCTGTTCCTTTTATACAGGGGCAACATAAGTGTAATTCTGGGTACTCATAATATAAAATCAAACCAGGGGATCAGATTCCGTGTAGCTAAAACTTACAAACCAACAGACTATAAAGATGTCAGTTCTGGTAATGACATCATGCTTCTGCAGGTAAGATGCAGTTTATTATTATTAAAAATAATAAATATCCTCATGACTGTGTTTAGATACGTTGATGCAAAAGTTTTATTTCAGTTCATATTCCTAAAAATGAAAAAACAATTAACGTGGGATTAGTTACACATATAGTGAGCGAAATGAATCATTTCAAGGCAATCAGATTTCCTTTTCTCTTCTTTTGTGTCTCGAGTTGTCGAAACCCGTCAAAATGATTAAACCCGTGCCAGTCCCAACGACAGACAAGTTGATAAAAGCCAACACTAAATGCCACGTTGCTGGTTGGGGCTTCATGAAAACGCGAGGAGAGATCGCTGACAGCCTTCAAGTTGTAGAAATTTCCACTATTGATGTGAACGAGTGTCGGAGGCTGTGGAGATCTATGCACAAAGAACTTCCAGCCAAAATAATCTGCGCTGGTGGATACGGGACCAAGAGCGGAGCTTGCCAGGTCTGTGTCTGTTGCGGGTCAGCTCCACCAGAGGATTCTGGGTATTATGCACAAAAAAAAATGCTCAGATCATTTGCCTGCATTTCTAAAGGAAGTCAATGCACAAGAAACATAGATTTGAAATGTGCTTAAATGCAGCAGATTAATGTTTGCTTTTTTCCACAGGGGGATTCAGGGGGCCCCTTGGTGTGCAACAACATGGTCCAGGGCATCGTCTCATTCAACTTCAATAAAAACTGCGACTACCCAAACATGCCCAACGTTTATACCAATGTCTCCAAGTACTTACCCTGGATAAGAAAAATAATTAAAAAAGCTTCATAGTCTGACATTTTCATTTCAGGTATTTTCAGGTGTACATACTGTACAGACATTGCATTCATTTTATATTCTACAGACAGCATGCATTTATGCAACTAATTGAGAAAGTATATCTTTAATATTTAATAGTAAATGATTAATTTAGCTTACTACTCTCGGAAATATTGAGACAGTATCGATGTACATGTTTTATAATGTTAAAAACTGAAACAGTAAAACTATATACTATAAAATCAAGCTGCATTTGTTTTATTGATTGGTATGGTCTCATATCTTTGTTAGTTGCATGGGACACATGCCTACAGGTGCACGCATACAGCATAAACTGTCCATCAGCTTGCACGCAGTGAAATGAGGACGCAAAGTCAGGTTTTGTGAATATTCATAGGTGTCACACTGATGGGATTCCATACATGGGCAGCGTCTGTTGAGCTTTGTTGGTGTTTTGATGTGGTGAGCACTGTTTAGAGCAAAGCAAAACGGTAGACCACGAAACACTCTGAAGAGTTACATTATCTAGGCACATAGCAATAGATGGAATTATAACAGAAAGCCATAAAAAGATGGTACACCTTATTTTCAGCAACATTTTAAAATGTTCTGTATTTTATAATGCATAAAACCAGAACAGAAAAATAAGAATATGCTTTATATCAGGAGATTAAAAAAGCCCTTAAAACTGCTGATTACAATCTATCCTTCTCTTTCTTGTAATTGCCTGTCCTGTCTTGGGTCATGGGGGGTCCAGAGCCCATCCCAGAGGATATGGGCGCAAGGCAGGTAACAACCCAGGATGGGGTGCCAATCCATCGCAGGGCACACAGACAGACCATTCACTCATACATGCAAACCTATGGCCAGTCTGGGAACTCCAGTTAACCTCAGTATGTTTTTGGACTGCAATGGGAAACTGGAGTAGAAGGAGGAAACCCCAAGACGACACGGAGAACATGCAAACTCCACACACATGTAACCCCGGTGGAGATCAATCCCTGGTCCCAGAGGTGTGAGGCCACAGCGTTAATTGCCCCACCATGTCGGCCCCCTCTGCTCACTACTCATACTGAAATATAAACCACATCATCTCTCTGCATCATCAGTAAACTCAAGACAAGTCACACATAAAAATAATTTCCCACTAGACGTGTAGCTGCTTAGAGACAGAAAAATCGATATAGACCAGCCCGTAAGTACCTAAACAAAGTATCACAACATAGCCACCAGCAAACAACTATACTTTGAATATCATTAAATATCAGTACAATGTGAAGTAATCCCAATCAGAGAAATGTGCCATTGATGAAAACCCCAGGTTACGCAGCATACGGACAAAGTAAATGTGAGAAGAGGAAATTGGTAATGCTCTGTATGAGGCATTCGCGAATGGGATTGCAGCATGATTATTTAAGTGTATTAATAATGAAAGTTACCACAATGGCAGCTTCACCGGAAAGACCCCCGTGTCAATGACACATTCTGTGGAAAGGCTTCCGAGAACAGAACAGCACATTGGAACACTAAATGCAAGTTCTAGATATACGACATATTGTCCGTATACTACTCAGTTATTTTCCTAGATGTTATTTTTACTTATATTTCTGAGACAGTGCAACACGACAGGCATGCAAAAAAAATCTAAAAAGATATAACTTTAGTGGTTAAGATCAACTAGATATGGGTTTGAATTAGCTTTATGTTTGCAGAAGGAAATTAACTAAATCAAGTGACAAGTAGAAGGTGTAGGCAAAACGGAAACACCTAGCAAAATCTCAATATCCTAAACAATACGTCCAATTCATTTTGGGATGCTGTTATTAAACAGCCGTGTGTAATCACTGTTCAGTTTCGACATGTGACTGCTGCTCCTACTTGCCGACTGAGCTTGCCTATTCGCTATATGGTGTTGCAAGTTGCATGTTGCTCTTGAAAAATTAAATAATCTTTCAGTTTCTGTCACTGACACAACAGCGATTCAGACACAGAGCCTTTGGAAGTCTGCCTTGCATTACTTTGGAAACACATATGTAATTGCTGATTTCCAGGCCTCGTTTATAACTAATATGCACTGATAATTGGCATTCAACTTAATATGCAGCTCGTAAGCTTCATTCAGGAGTGACTGTGCATGTCAACCATATTCCTGTGTGTGTGTATGTATGTACACTATATAGACAGAAGTATTGGGACACTTGGCCATTAGACCCACAGGAACATTAATGACATACTATTCTACATCCATAGGCATCAATATGGATTTGGTCCCTCTTTTGCAGCTATATCCATGAGATTTTCTAGTCTGTCTAAAAATCTGAATTTTTCACCATTCTTCCAGGAGAGCATTTGCGAGGTCAGGCACTGATGTTGGATGAGAAGGCCTGGCTCACAGTCTCCGCTCTAATTCATCCCCAAGGTGTTTGATGGGATTGAGGTCAGGGCTCTGTGCAGGCCAGTCAAGTTCCTCCACACCAAACACACCCAACCATGTCTTTATGGACCTTGCTTTGTGCACTGGGACACAGTCATGCTGGGACAGAACAGGGCCACCTTCCCCAAACTGTTCCCAAAAAGTTTGGAAGAATAGAATTGTCCAAAATGTCTTGGTATGCTGACGCATGACGACTTCCCTTCACTGGAACTAAAAAGCCTAGTTCAATCCCTGAAAAACAACCTCATACCATTACCAAACTTTACATTCCATGAAGTTCCTGGTGTACAGTTTTTGTGCTGGGGTTTAATGCGAGAGGAAGTTTGGAACTCTGCAGCCATTGAGTAAACAGAGTGTTGGGTTTTACGGACTATGCGCCTCAGAACTCAGCAACCCCATTCTGTTACTTAAAGTGGTCGGCAACTCTGAGTTTCTGTTGTTCCTAAATGCTTCCACTTTGCAATAATACCACTTACAGTTGAATGTAGAATACCTAGCAGGGAAGAAATTTCCTTAACTGCGGTGTGTTCTAATACTTTTCTCCATATAGTGTATATGTATGAATGTATGTACAGTATACGCATAACATTTCATTGTATCCTATGAGAACTCTCCATACAATTCTACAACCTAGTACACCAACTGGAATACCAAGCAATAAGAGCAAGTCTTGGCAACTAGCAAAGGGATTTATTCTGTTCATTTATTACACTACTCATTTTGTAGTTCTTTGTTGTTTGAATTTAAAACGAAGAATTTTGATACTGTGTATAAAACT
>JAODJW010000033.1:5857093-5868826 GCA_026777045.1 Hyperopisus bebe | reverse complement strand
CCATGGGGGGGTGTCTCCCCCCCCCCCCCCCAACGTCAAGGGAGTGCCTCGAAGTAGTCAAGCATAATGGGCTTTTTACCGGGAGTTTTCTTAAAGCTTGTCCTGAACATTAGTCTACGAAATTCTTCATTTATTAGTTATAGAATTTTTCTTTGCCTTTTTTCTTTGCTATTAAAATGATCTTGACTTGAGATGAATCACTTGGTTTCAAGTGTTTTCTTCTTCCCATTGTTTTTAATTCTCACCCTTGATGGATCGCCCTGTTGCATGCTGGGAGATACTTTGGGAATTGCAGATTTTGATTGTGAAATCAGCTCTCGTAAGGCAGTGTCATGTTGACACAGAAATGACAATAAGTCACTATTGAATTAACCAATGCTTAAACAATCAAATAGGACAGAATTATCAAAGGCTTTTTTCTTCTAGAGGCGAATGCTGAACCGATTACAAAACACCATGCTGTTTGTTCTGCTTTTTCGTAATGCATAGCTAGTCATGAAAAAAAAATGTAGACTTTTGAAGGATTTCAAGAAAATAACATTCAGAAACAGTCGATTAAAGCCTGCCCGAGGTGCAGGCCATCTGCCTGCCTCTGTCCTCCGCCAGCTCACTGCTACTGCATGAACACCAGCTGCAGGCAGCCTTACTCAGTGAAATCATGCAAGCAGATCGCTCTCCTGTGGATCGGCTCAAAGCTTGCCGTCCGAGCACATTCTCAAGGATCCACCGTGCAATGGGGTCGCTAAAACAAAACAAACATCTGTGTTTCACAAAACAAACATCAACATTTCAGCCAGATGGTATTTTGAAGCTATTAACTCTGTAACAAAAATAAATGAAAACGAACCCCCTAAGACTATACTGTAGGTTACCATCTAAAGATATGCCTTGGGTATGGTGTCATTCGATAGTTCCAAATATGCACAAGGACAATAAAGTTCTATTTTGAGAAGCTAATACCTGGAATGGACTTACAGACTGTCCAGGCTACATCATGTTACGAATGGTGGATTGATACTACAGGATTATGAACCTTCCCATCAAACAAGCAGGGACACTCTTCTGAAGGGGTCTTTGTTGTCTTCCAGATGTTAGCAAGATCACAGAAGCTCCTCTCCCCAAGGCCAAAGGAAGAGGGTGAACTGAAGCGCAAGTTCCCCAATAGTGCTCTCCTTACACGCCAAATAGCGGTGTGGCGTGAGTGATCTGGTTTGTCCACTATCATGGCTGTTCGGATGTTTTATTTTTTGTTTTGTGAGTGATTGGTTAAATGAGTATGTGTATATTGAATAGTGATAGGTTAAATGAGTACGTGTATATTGAATAGTGATTGGTTAAATGAGTACGTGTATATTGAATAGTGATAGGTTAAATGAGTATGTGTATATTGAATAGTGATTGGTTAAATGAGTATGTGTATATTTAATAGTTATTGGTTAAATGACTTTTGAAGGTTACTACGGAGATGTCGTGAGGGAAATACCTTGATACCTTACAGCAGGAAAGCACAGATGTACATATAATCCATATATCTCCCAACCATCTGTAGAGTACAGGATTACACACCCCCTATCATAACTGAACTATTATCTAGATCTATTTAATGTGCAGTATTATAAGTCAATAACATTTGTTATAGGGAGTAATATTTTAGACCCTATAGTTGATTTTATCACTGTTGATTATACATCTATCGTTAAAATCAGTGGCAATTTTAGCTCGCAAATGTTGCACATTTTGTACATTTAAATAACAAATGTGGGTAAAATCGCAAAGGAGAATGGGGGGGAGGGGGGGCAGGTTATTCCTTATGTGACTCCTAAATGCTTGTTGGTTGGATTTTTTGCGTTTCATTGCTGAAAAGTGTTTTTCTTCTTCACTTTCCTGATTGGCCACCTTTTAGGGCCTTTGTTTCTTTTCTCCCCTGTATTTTATTTAGCCTTCCTTTCCTCAAGCTGCAAGTCTTTAGCGAGAACGTTGCTTTGACAGGTGAAGATCAGCCAGAGCCATCGCCAATGGCAACCGTGTGAGACTGGAGGGGAAGGTCGCACCAGGGTCATCGGCAGCTCAGTTACCCTATACCTAAGCAATAACATGCCTGACCCCCCCCCAGGTCAAAGGTCGTGCGCAACATACCTTCACAAAAGCTCTACAAACACTTCTCTAGCAGATCAGAGCCTGGATGAACCTATCACATCATGCTGGCACTGAGATATCACACATTTAACACAATTATTGCATTTATTTACATCTCTTTTTATTTGCCAGTAATAAAAAGCACACTGACACAAACTCATATCATGTCATTTTAAGGGCTGCATAAATGTATTCTATCTTTACTATAGTAGCTTTTGTGTCAATTTCAATGTGCTTCGGGAAAGTTAATTACTTTGTTTACCCTGATATCTTTGCATAAAAATATCATCACTGCCTGCAGCACTCCCAGAAACTTCATTTATTTCAATGCCTGCTTAGTGCACCGGTAATAACCTGAGAAGATAAAACAAGTTGTTAAGCAATTGAGTTTATCTTTGTAATAATGCCAATTCTACCTGTCAGGGATGAATAATTTCAGCGGAGACAGTAAAATGCACGTAACAAGGTCCTATTCAGTGATAAATACACAGCTTTTTAACTCTAATTAGAGTTTAATGTCTAACATATGGGCTGCAGTACACCTCTGAATGGTCGAAACACCTCTCTGCTTTCTCTTCTGCATAGAAGCCTTTTTTCAGTATTTCACAGAATTAGAAGTTAATACCTGCTATGGTGTGTAACATTTAAATTGAGATTTAGCACTGTATGACTTACAGTGAAATATATGTTGCCGTCACTTCCAAACTCATTCCTCCCTGAATTGTATAAGAATCTTTGCTACACCCTGAATTTGTATATTATTGATTTCCTGAAATAGCCAACAACCAAATAAAATAAGGCAAATAGAATCCACCCTCCTCCACGAAATACAAACAAAAAGTGCTGTATAGAGCAAAATAATCGGTTGGGTAGATTTGACAATAAATTTAAAAGGATAATTTTGGAACCGTATGATATATGTTTGTATGTATAGTCGTTTCTTTTCTTTTCAGTGAGTATGAAGGACTCTATTTCCGCGGTGTGTCTGATTATTTAAAATTGATTCGGTGCTGGCAGAGCTCAGTCAGTGTGGCGATGCTGAAGATGGCATTCTGGGTAGCATTACGGTTAACAAGGAGCCAATCCCTGCCCCCTTCTGGAGCTCTTAAAAAGTGAATACGCACCAGTAGCTCCGTGTTTCGGGTGCCCAGGGATGTGGCCGGCGGAAGCCTGGACTGAACATCCCCCGCTCATCTCCCAGGCAGCCTTTGACCGTTCCAGAATCCCCCTTGACAGACAGGCACAGACGATTGGTCACAGATTTTTGTTGGTTGTGCACAAAGCGAGTCCCTATTCAGCCTCATTCATCTGCCCCACTCACGCTGCCTCTTCGTTGCGGCCCACCAACCAAACCTCGCGGTCAGGATTCCCCTGCAGACTCTCCGCTGACCTGCCCTTCCCCAAACATAGCCCTTTTCAACCCAACAATGGAGCCACCATGAGACATCCCACCGCTGACCCCAACCCTGACCCCCACCATCACCCTGCGCAGCCCCCCCAGCTTCTGTTGAGTGGAAGCGGAGGCTTTGCCGGAGATTCGCTTACCTTTGATATCCTCGGCATTGCCAATTAGCCGCCCAGGTGCTTTTGACGTTTACGCCCATAGGATGCGTAGGACGGTGGACTCTGTCATCAGCCCATCAGTGGCAACGGGATGAAAGGGTTACTACCGACATCGCGTTATCTTATCTTACACTATTACGGGCGATGGCAGAAATTCTTTAGTAGTATGAAAATGCCGACAGAAAGTACTCGGCGCAGGACATTTTCATGGATAATTCAGAACCGTGCCTAACTGTTTTGACAAGAGACAGATAAGATTTGGGGTCCCGTTCTTTTAGAAAGTGCTTTTAATGTTCTGCCAGTAAAATGACTACTCACTGTTACTTATTTATTTAAAAAATAGGAAACCAGTGTAGATTTTCAGTGGACTTCACATTGTGGTAGCTTTTATTTAATTTTAGAAAGTAATATTCTAACCGTTTTCGACTTATAGAAATTAATAATTTATACAGGTATGATGCATGCGTATAATATGCGGGTGCGTGCCAAGCTGCAACCACCGAATCCGCAGCCTCCGGAAACAGGAAACTGGAGTAAGTGGAGCGACCAGGTTGGAGGAGCGTCCTGTCCTTTCCGCCTATTCCACCTCGTTTAATGGATCACACGTGTGGTGATGTGTGCGCCGCGCCGGTGCTGGAGAAAAGCCAACAAGCAGAAGCAGGACACGCTGGCAGGGTTTCTGCGAGGCACCGCGGAGAGAGAGCACTGCTGGAGGGGAACGGAGTGCTAATGCCGGGGCTCTCAAGGCGGGCAGGAAGGCAGGAAGAGGGCCTGCAAAATAATTGCAATTCCAGTCACAACTAGCCAGGCAGTGGGCGTTGAACCTAGACCCCTGTAAATGCCCTAGTCAGCTTTCCCTAGAGACTCATGGGAAGCCAAGGGTCAACCGGCCCTTTCCTGATACACCATATGTTAAAGGTATTCTGCAGTGCATTGTGGGATACCAAACCCCCATTTTCCACAACATACTTAACAAATGGTTAATACATACAGCTCCTTCCTTTGTTTTTCTTTCGGCGATTTGGTTTAAACAAGTTCAAGAGTGAGAAGAGCATCTTTTTATCTTTGTTTTATTACAGTTTTATAATAAAATGTGTCTCTGAAATATGTCACGTTTGATGCACAGTGTTTCTTATTGCAACGGCAATGCAGGAGAGGTCATTCAATGTTTGGAGTCTAAACACTTTATGCATGGCTGAGGTGTATTCAAGGTAGAAAAGTGTTATTTTATTTAGAATCTTGAAGACACCTATTTGTGATTGGACTACTGAATACATGATACCAGAATACCATTTTGCAAGAAACAGTCCATCCATCCATCTTCCTGCTTGTGCAGGACCAGATCACAGGGTGGCCTGGGGCCTCTCCCATACAGGAGTGACGTGCAGCCCCAGCAAACTATCTGTAATTTAACGTTCATTAATGTTAATAGAAATGGAAACACCTTCTATCAAAACCATGTCTATACGGATCTATGAATACATTCATAACACTTTAGAATGCATTCATAAAGCATTATTAACGCGGTTACAAATATTTCTAAAAAGGCATAACACATTATAACCATGTTTATTATGCATTATGAATGCTTTATGAAGCTCTTATGTATAATGCACCATACATAAACTTCATAATGCAATAGCAAAGTTTAGCATTATTAGGGTATCTTTGCTGGAGCTTATGGAGTGTTATAATCTACATTGTATGACTGTCAGTAGAAGATGCAAAAATACGGACTGTCTGGAGGTCCCTGTGGACCGGGTTGGGTTGGCTATAGAGTACACAGTCACAGTAAGTCTGCAGTCCACCCTGGGATGGTGCCAGTCCAGCACCAAGTTACACAGAGATGGAAAGTTCAGGTCCAGTAAGCAAAAATCCAGACCAAGATTTTGTTTCAACCAACCAGCTGAGTGCTCCGTGACTGTGAAACAAAATCTTGGTCTGGATTTGTACTTTCTGAACCTGAACTTTCCAAAACTGGTTAGACACTTAGACAATATGGACAAATTAAAGGCTCCGGGCAGCTTTAAAGGCACCAGTTTGTGTGTTTTTGGACTGTGTGAGAAAGCCAGGGTACCCAGAGGAATCTCCCCCGGGAATTACCCCCAGGCCCTGGGGGTATGAGGTCATAACGCCTCCCAGAGAGTCGCCCCTTTATGCATTTCCTGTTTCCTCATGAGTTTGGCTTTTCAAAAAACATTCCTTTTAATAAAATTCCTTTTTTATAATGTTTTCATTACAGGGAAGCATCTTGATAGAATGAATGAGGAGATTTTCCTGTGTTCTATATTTGGATCAACTGTAATGGGCCAGTCCAGACAGGGGAAAGGGGAAGAAAATTCATGATATAAATGTATTAATTTTGTAGTGTGACTAATGAGCCTTTCAGCTTGAAGGTCGATCTTGGGTAGGTGTCATGCGGGAGTGATTTACAGCGGATCCTGACTTTCTATCTCTTCGGATAGTCTGCCTGAATGTTATGGAAAAGTAATGACTTGTTGAGAGACACTATTTCTTCAAATACCAGCGCCTGTCTCAGACTAAAGGAAAGAAGTATTCATTCTGTATAGCTCTTGCTGTCAGTGGCTTTAGGGTAGAGTGAGGGAGGAAGATTAGCAGCCAGGTTGATGGATGTCTGTCCGCCAGCTTTTGGGGAAATGAGCGGGGGGGGGGGGGTACATGCGGTCTCTGAGGTGGTCAGGAATAGGATGAGGGCAAATTGCCTCATTAATAAGGAATTTGTTTTGTGCTCGGGCACTGAACACAGCCTGGTGAAGCTTCAGACATAACAAGGGATCAGCGAGCACAGGCACGGCGGAGGACAGCCGTGGGGGCCTTCGCAGAGAGCTCCGGTTGGGCCGGAGGAGAACAGTCCGCTCACATGTGGTGCCAGCCAGCTGCCGCAAGCCTTCTGCTTACAGGGAGCACTTATCATTTCAGAAATACCGTTTCCTGTAAATGCCAGTGCAGATGCATGCTTATACAGAAGCACTTACCCTTGGCGTTGTGCTATAAAGCATGCACCCATACTTACCCGCAAACAAACGATACACACGCAGCACTCTCGTTTCCTTTTATCTGTATGCAGTGAGACTGAAAGTGTTGCATCGTGGTGGAACGACACAAATATTCCACCGCAAGCCTCCCAGCATTGATGGATGCCGTCCTGGGTATTCGCAGATGAAGCGTCGGCCTACGCGTCGAAGATACGCGCCTTTGTTTTGCCCCCGCGTGGCGACGCTCGCAGAGATGCGCCTCTTCTCACACCCACACAGATTCCTTTTAAAAAAAGACCCTGCGACCTTCGCTTCCATTTGGCCTGAATGCATCACCAGGCGCCAGAAAGGGCGAGATGGGGCAGTCCTGACCGACACGGCTGAATCAGACACGGTGTGGCCTTCCATCAGTCTAAAGACATCTCAAGTGAGGCTCTGCTTTGTCTAACTTATAAGGAAACTTCCTGCTGGGCAGCTGCGCAGGTAAAGTGGCCAACTAAGCTTTGAGTATAAACAGCTTTTTAGGGTACTTTTAGCACACTATTTAGTGTGCTTTTCAGGGTGCTTATTAGGGTGTACTCACGCTAGGCAGTTTGAACCGTGCCCGAGTGCGTTTGACCACCAAAGCGAGGATCGTTTGACTAGTGTGAGTGCTCCGAACCGTGCCCGGGCGTGGTTCGTTTAGCCGTCCCTGGCCCGCTTGGAAGAGGTGTGCCAGAGTACGGTTCAGTTGGACTCGGGCGCGGTTCGCATGTAGTGTGAGCGCTAACCGTGCTGGAGCACGAAACAGGACGCGTGTGTCCCATTGGATACAAAAGCGATAGACCTGTTTAGCAACAGGCTGTGAGAGGGCTGTGGACCACCGTGGACCAAACGACTCAAAACTACTATCAACAAAGTAACCAGAGCGATGGACTCCATTGCGTTCAGTGAGAGCGCCGCTCTTCCGGTTTATCCTGAAACCGTCGCACCATGATGACGTAAGCGTGCTCCGGCACGAACGCTGAAACCCTATGTGAGTGCAGGCCAGAGGGGGAGTGGGGAGGGGGGACAATCGTACTCAGGCCCGGTTCACAGCAACCATGCCTAGTGTGAGTACACCCTTAGCGTGCTTTTCAGGATGCTTATTAGAGTACTTTTAGCATACTGTTTAGTGTGCTTTTCACGGTGCTTATTAGGGTACTATTAGCACAATGTTTAGTGTGCTTTTTAGGGTGCTTTATAAAATCAGGGAGACGATGCATAAAAAGTAATGGATCGATGTTTTTCTTTGTATGCCTATTCTTGTAGACCTTGCTTTCCACAACAAACACGATAGTGTTGAAAACTTTGTGTAAAAAAGGATAATTATGTAAAAAGGCAAATGCACACTTCCAAAAAATCTGAAAATTAAGGGCTGCTACTCAAAGTTCATTAAAAAAAAGTCTTGTATTAGAAAGGCATTCATTAAATCTGCCCAGTTTTCGCACCTCTGAAACATTCACCTCAGCGACTGGTTTCAATTTGCTAAGCTGCGGCGTAGACACACTGCAGTGAGCAGTAGAGATTACCTACAGTATTGTGTTATGCCGGTATAATGCATAGTTTGTTACACGTACACATATGTGTAAAGTATACATAAGATAATCACTGAGCGCTGTGAAAGGATTTATGGCGTGGAACCTCCTTTCACACAGCCATTAACCTCACGGAAATGCGGGTGGAATTTGAGGCGACTCCATGAAATGTTACAGAAAAGCTGCAGCAAACAGCCTGCGGGCGACATTTAAGAGGAAACCTGGTAAGCAGAAAGTGAAAGTTATTGTGAGTCAACAATGCATGTGTTTGCATACACATACCTCACCAGTCCATAAACACACAAGGGGATTGCTATTAGAGCTTTGTGTAATGGCATATTATGCCGATCTGGGCAGATATTTAACGTTCTAGATATTCACAGAAAAATATGTACTAAAATGTATATTAATTTATATTTTTACTGAGATCCAATCTCCTCGGACACAGTTTGGTGATCAGAATGGTGTTTTTTTATGCGCCATAAGATAAATGACCCTAAGCAGACAAGACTGTATGGCTGTCATGGATTCTGAAAATGCTGTATTTCTACGATATATGGGAATAAGTTCACAAGTGTCATAAAAGTCCGACTGGGTTACCGTTGCTTGATTTAATGAGCTGATTTTATGAGCGACATGATGGCGATGGGCAAATTTTAAGGCACCAATGACAGCTCGGAGAAAGAAGAGACACTTAGACCACATTACAGCTCCAAATAAACGATCTTCAGTGACTGGGGCCAATATGCTTTAAACTTCGCAACTAAACGTGGAATTAACATCCAAACCTCACACCCACAGAGCGGGGGTAAGACTCGAACCCCCAACAAGAGTGCGGCAGATTCTCAGGGACAAGTCACCTGCAGACACGCGAGGGCATGGTTTTCTGGGAAAACCGTGAAGTGTCACATTTGATCAGGCTGAATTCTGCCCTCCACTTTCCGAGACAGTTGATCAGTTGGCTCCATGTCACCCTGCATTGGAAAGACCCCTTTCGTCTAATAACGTGTGAAAGTTGACATTTTTTTCGTGATTATTACACATTATCAGAGGTGGAGATTTCAGGTGCAGAAAGTACAAATCCAGACCAGGATTTTGTTTCAGCCAACCAGTTGAGCACTCTGTGACTGTGACTCTTTATACTTAACTGGCTGGTTGAAACAAAATCTTGGTCTGGATTTGTACTTATTGGACCTGAAATCTCCACCTCTGCATATTATTAATTTTTTAAATTATTTGTCTTTGATAAGAAGCACTTGTTTCAATGAGATACAATCCGTATAACCAAAAACTTATTGCAGCATTTAGAAACAGTTTAATATCCTCTGTTATCCATGGAATTGTAAAACATTTGCACAGTCCCTTTCTGCCATATGAATTTAGTGTCTGTTTGTCAGTAGCTTCCATCACAGGTCCTAAGACCTGACAAATTGCTGAAAATTGCCTCCATGCACTGATTTCGGGTTTGAGGCTCGTCACACATCTGGCTTTGATTGCGGCCCATTCTCGGTGCTGGGGGCATGGGCCTCAGGATCGTGTCAAATCGTCTGTTTGCCTCAGCGCGAGCGGGTGGGGGAGGGGGCTGCATGATGCTGACAGATGTCCATCTGGGACACTCCTCATGCCGTCACACTTTTAGAGAGGCGCTATGACTTAACTGTGTATCACAAAACGGTGTCGGCCATTTTGATTGAAACTCCCTGCACGTAAGACGTTGTGCGGCTTACATTTACGTAATTACTACTAAGTATCAATTTTTAATTATAACATTTAATCTGTACTTTACCCCTGCCTCTCAACATTTGACATGGCCTTCTCTAGTCATGTGAAACTGTTAGGCTAATATATTTATAAATCTGTTACTGCCAGTCTAAGTGACTATAACACAATTGTATAAAAGCAAGCAACAAAAACAGTAACTTTTTATGTACATGCTTTCGTGTGACTCCTGTCGCTTGCAGAAAGCTGATTGTACTTGCTGGCTATTCCATGCAGTTGAAAGTGAGCGAGGAGGAGTCAAAGGTGAGAGGTCAGTGGCAGCCGCTTGTAGCTGCGCACCATTAGGAAAACGCCGCAGAAGCAAAGGTCCTGAGATCTCTGCGTCTCCGGCTCCTTGCCCCCCTCCCCACCCCACCCCATTTCCGGCCTACAAACCATCACGTGGCCTGGGCCCCTAATAGCCCCACGCTTAATAACCTATGATGTCACTGCCCCTCACTTTTTTTTTTCCTCAGCCCTAATTTTTCTTTCTTTTTAAAATATTATCAGGTGGGAGATTCCACTTACTCAATCTTGTCAATTGCCATCACATCTGCTTCAGCTTTCACCCCCCCTCCACCACCCCTGTGGCCCCCATATGTGAATATCTGGGTGTATTTTTGCCTTTCCTTTCCTCTCCCCTTGTGAAGAAAGCCATGGAGAGTGATCATTTCGGCCCTTTGAAGTCCTTGGAGCCGGCACTGAATTTCCAGCGCACATGGGCCAATTACAGTCTGTTCCAGGCAGACTGTCATCAGGGTACAAGGCCCAGGCTCCAGCGAGCCATGGGGGAAGAGCGTTCACAAGCTCTTGGGACTCAGGAAGGAGCCAACGGAGATTGCAAGCATGTGTAAATACACACTGATAAGTCCTCAGATGAACGCAGCATGCTGCACCGATATCGATTTAACAAGACATATTCTTTAGAACAATGTCCTGGAAGAGCATTGGGTGTTGAGATGTACCCATATCCAAGAAGCTGTTTACCCGAACTTCACTGAGCTGTAAGCTAAGAGCGAGAGCCCACATCTATGACCTAGCGAGGGGTTTAGGGGCGATCAGGACAGGGAAGCTCGCAGATGTGCTGAGAATGGAGATGCACATATTCCCGTTAAACCACAGCCCACAACAAAGGCAGAATTTCAGGAATTCTCCTTCATAGGAACTCAACCGAAAGCCACGTGTCATCAAGAGCTTTGATCGTATGGCCCCTGCCTAAAACGGCACCCGTTAAGATAGAAGCGTAGTGCTCAGTGCGGCCTAATCTTTTACCCGCAATCATACCTACCCGATCTGTAACTCCTGGAAGCTTGTCAAGTCTACAATGATATAATGCTGTTGAGAGCCGTCTACACAGTGATGTATCTGTGCATCTCATGCTGTTCCTCTAGAATTGTGACATAAATTTGGCCAAGGTGTTACAGTTGGAGTTATATTGAAGAAATTTAACGAACTACCTTTAAAGGAACACCCAGATACAGTCAGTTGTACCATCATATTCTAGGAAGAAAGGTTCAGATTTTGGAAGCTGAAATCTGACCACGGCGCTTTTTTTTCCTGCGAGAATGGAATTGCTGCAAAACCCTGGAGCAGACAGGTGGGAAATGGATTAAGGCTGATTTGTTTGGCAGTTGTAAAACTTCTTTCCTCCAGGTGGCTAGGCACTGTGCAACTGGGGGAGTAGAGCCCATTTGGGGGGGGGGGGGGGGGGGGGCTTTTTTACT
>JAODJW010000033.1:5845267-5856993 GCA_026777045.1 Hyperopisus bebe | reverse complement strand
GGGGGGGCGTCTTATTTACTGTGAAATAGAGGTGCGACATTGTTCTGTGCTGCCACAGCAGGCAAGACACTGATTCGACTTTTATTTTGCTATTTTTGAGTCTCCTGTTCAATTTCACAGGAATTTCAGAGCAATAGAGAATCGCAACATTTTTCAAGACCCTTCAAGAAAACATAAGGAAGCGAAGCACATGCCTTGGCTGATTTATTAAGAAACGCGGCAAAAAATTTCCTGTGATAGTTTGTCAGTCCTGCCCGACATCTTCCGACTGAGGATACCTTTCTGTTCATGTGCTAAGGCTGATATGCTAAGACAAAATAAACCGTTTGAATTTGAATACATGCGAGGGGGAATCTCCCAAAAGCGAGAGAGAACACCACATCTTTCATACAGATAACAAATATATAATGCTTACACAGCAAAGCAGCTGAAAATAATTACTTGGAAAATATAGGATTTTTTTCAAGCTAATCATAAGCAGAGAGGAGAGTGCCCCGGTCATCTCCCTCTGCCCGTATCGAAAAGACCAGCTTGTCTGAAACTGAAGGTTTTATGTATTCTGTCTGGGAGAGCTGCTGCAAGTCACTCTAGAATATTCCAAGGGCCCCATGCTCTGACCTCACCGCGGCAGAGTTACGCCTTTCCTGCAACCGCCTCCTATGAGTGACGCTCACTCAGCGGACAGGAGCCGGACTGCAGGGGCGGGAGGGTGGGTCTCTGCCGAGAGGAGCTGCTGGAGAGGGCATGTTCAGGAGGCGGGGGGGGGGGGACCCGGGCGCCGGCTGAAAGGCTGGAACCCCATCAATCATAGTGATTGACAGATAATCTCACCATTCACTAGTCAAAGCACGTACGGCGGGACACATCTGGAGAAGGGTTTGCTGGAGGTGGGGGAGATCCTTCATTCCTCAGTGGCCAGAAAGGACCTTGGGTCTTAGAGAAGTTATATCTGCGATGTGTCCATTGGTGGACTGCAAGGTATCAGCTTCTGTAACCTGTTCACCTCATCCTGTGAATACACTGCTTTTTATTATTTTAATTACATATAGGATGGCTGTTAAAATCGATCTGCTCACCTTGAAGGCATGGTGAAACGTGTGCTGCTATCGCACAGCACGCACCAATCATCTGACATTTGGAAAGCATGTGACTGACAGCTGACCTATTGCTGCCTGCTGCTTCGCAGGCCTGGGATTGGAGCGGTTGATCTCCACTTAGGTCACCGGCATCATCCCCGAGCACCAAAAATAAAGCATCATTTGAGGGAGATTGTGACCGAAATAATAACACTAATAAAAATACTTAGTTAAAATCCCCTTTTCAGAGAACTGAGGGGGGAACAGAGACAGAGAGACGGAGGGTTTTGAACGCACCCCCCGAGAGGAATGCCTGGCACTTGGTGCCGTCCGGGTGCAAATCAGCAACGGCACCTAAAAGATAAGTGGGGAGAGGGTTGTCCTTGTGGCCGCAGAAGGCATGGACAGGCCTTCTGCTTGGGGGGGGCATGTGGTATGAGGGACCCAGCCCATGAAGACCCCCTTTTCTGGGCCGGCCGCCTGCCGTTTGAGCTCAGACTCTCTCTGAAGTGTGAAATTTCACTCACAGCCTGCTCCTTCGTCCACCATCGCTGGCCCCGCCTCCTTTATAGTTTTCTTTACACTTTTAAGGGGGGGGCTTCCTTTTGCGGGCTGAACGTGTGTGTGTCGTACTGCTGTGACACTGGCAGAACCAGTGCAGAAGGTGGACTGAGGGGAAGCAAACGCTTTTAACACTTTGTGATGTAATATATCCAATAACCAAACAGCCACAAAGTAATACGTGATCTGTTACTGACCGAGTCTCTCCTGTTAATTCCCACAGAGCTCGTGACTCGGACTCTGAGCCACCCGTGATGCTAAATAAGGCGACACGGCAAGAGTCATGTTGCTGCTCATGAGCCACACCCAGATAATCCCACCTCGAGCCGCCCAGTTAGGCATCCCGCTCTGAAGCCGGCCATATAGAGACAACAATGGGAATGCTGTTCTCCTGGGGGGCAGCCCAAACCTCACTCCCCCAGGGTTCATCCCCCCCCCCGCAGGACTCGTCGAACACCTGCTGCCACACAGCCAGGGCGGAGAAACAACTGCGGAGGGCATGAGCCCCAGGGTGGGGGGGTGGCGCGCTCCGGCCGGCATGCTATCTGCTCCTTTTAACCCCCCCGCCGTGTCGCCAGGCCGGATTTGCGCGCCCGCATACTTCATCGCGGGGAGATTTGGAAAAAATCTGGGCAGGGATACAGCCAGGAGATTACACGGCTCCTTGGGGGCTTGGGGGGTGGCGGGGGGCATGATCCGACGATACCGTGGGGACGGTGGGCCGTCAGGCTTTGGAAAATATGCTCTGGGGTGCCGTCCGATCACTACTAGCGGAAACGGGATCGTGGGGAGCCGGCGGTCGGGTCGGTGCTTTTCACGTGTGTGCGACTTTGCTGGGGGGGTCACGAGTGTAAAGGACACAGGATAAACTTAAACAGAACCCCCCGCCCCCCCATGCCCGGGCAAATGGCCGACGCAGCTGTCCGTTTGAACAGCTGTCCATCTACAAAGGGCCGGCGAAATGGAAGCGAAGGCCCCTGTGACAGAGTATCAGACACTGCAGAGGCTCTGATCCCATCTCACAGACCACGGCTGCGGCTCCACGCTTCTTTTCAGTGGATGTTCGTCGGCACAGTGCTTAATTATCAGTGAAAAATTTCATGCCCCGTGTGATGTTCTAATGATCAAAAAATCTTTCAAGGGAAAATCTATTCATGAGGTTCTAATCTAGATATGTGCGGCTTATATTTAGATTAATACATTTTTACCATATGAAAGCAATAAAGGCACAATTAGGGCATGCTTCTCTATGTGTGAGTCAATTATTTACTCCAGACTTGGGGGCCTTTTTGACCCCCCTCCTCCCCCCCCACACCCCTTTGATTTATAAGCACGAGTGACACTTGCCAAAAAATCACATAAGAGATCCATTTTGTTTAAGTTTTAAACGAAGCAGCTTTACTGCAAACCTACAGTGCTCAAACGAGAGCTCAGACTCCATTTGCTGTCTGTGTCTAACTGTTTTTTGACTGTTATTTGGCTGTAGGCACAGGAGCAGATTATTAATGCGGACGATGCAGCGACGTAGATGACACTAAAGGCGCTGTAACATTTTTAACATGTCAGGGGCTGCGTTTCCTCGTTTGTGAGGAGTGGAAGGCCACGATAATCACATCGAGCAGATTTCATTCCCCTCCTCATAACGGCGCACACACGCGGCGTTAACACGGCGTCAGAGCGGCTGTCCGGCTTCAGCAGCGTCCTGGACACGCTCCAGGCGTGACACATGGTGACAACCCCATTTGGGCCCCGCGTGCACACTCACATGCCTCATGCGTGCGTGACAGAGAGCATCGGCCTTTATGTAAATGTCCTTGCGTGTCTGCGTGTATAAATAAAGGTGTGTCCAGCATGTTTTTTTTTTTCTTTGTTGTCTGTGTGGTTTTTTTTTCGTCCTCTGCAGATTTCCAGGCATATGACAGCCCCACTGCCCTGCATGGCCTGCCTAATCAAAGTGCCGATTCTTTAAAAAGACAACTGCTGTCATGTGCTATTCACCACAGTGTCCCTGCATATAGTGCCTAGCTGGCAACCTTCACAGTTGAGGAGCAGATCACAATCACTGCTGGTTCCCTGTTGGACTCTACCACACCCATCCGTAGTCTACAAGCCACACAAACTGACCTGCAAGGTAAGTTCAATTCACCTTTTCTTTAAACCTCCTCCCCTGGATTTCGCCGGCGAGTCAATCACACGGTAACAGGATACCGGGGTAAATTTAAAGGCTTGTGACGGCAAGGCGGATCCTTGGCCAAGGTGACGGAGACATTCAGGGGTTTACTTTCCATCTGTTTATGAAATCAGGGCCAGAGAAGATATCAGCTTTCCGCGACTGTAAACTGGCCAGATCCGAGAGCTGCTTTCTTACATGCATCATCATGCATTTCCCATCTTCAGCAGCATGTTCATCTATGTGCTCCTGGCTATGGTGAACCTTAAGGAACGTGTATCTGTCATTTCTGATTGAATCTGTACAGTGAGGCAGCAGGCCTTCCATATTGCATCGCCGGATATTTCTGCAAGTTACAAAAACTTTGTTTCGGTGTTTGATTATTCACTCCGTCACTGACCTATTTGAGAAAAATGTTAAGCGTCCAAGACGTGAAGGATTGAAATCTATCCTGGGTTTCCTCTGCCTCCTCGTCTGGCTTTTTGTGAGAGTGTAGAGCCCAAAGCTGAATGACCTTGTACCGCCATCTCGATCGCTGCAGCGGTGTAGAGATCACTCCTGATTTTCCCCCCATTGTGCCAAAAGGCACATTCCTCAGATGCCTCCCAAAACAAACCTTAGGGAATATTGTCCCTAATGCTAAATTTACACCCAAGTCTCATGTGCTCGTCTCTCTAAGTCTATTCCTGGCATTAGACTCAATGTGACACGACGTTGAAACCAAATGAGGACTTTACCTCGTTTTGTTTCCCTCATTCGAACCCGAGATCACATACCAGTTTGATGTAGCAGCATTCGCCAGTTGCTGCGGAGAGAACAGGGACAAGCAGAAGGGCCCCATTGTGCAGGTCTACACGTGTGCCATCGGCCCAGCTGTGGATTGGACACACATGAGCATCACATGAACTTTAATAAGACCAAGATGGCTGCCGGCTCCATGCATCAGTGAGCCCTGAGGTTTAGCGATGCCTTCAGGAACCCAGGGGAGATGCAGCAACGCCTGTCTCGGTCGGTCATAAGTGTGTCATGAAGGCGACGGTTCTCTTACATTTGCTTTCTTTCTGCTAGTTTTAATTAAGGCCAGAAAGGAATTTTTTTCCCAGTAGCAGCACTGAGCAAGATCTGCTCCAGGGGTATAAAAAGGCAGACGGCAAGAACGGCTTTCCAGGGTGTGATCGCCTTTATCTTCTTCAGCGTCTAATGAAGGATTTTAGGAGAGCGCTCTCTGAACTCCAGAGAAGATGATGGAGGCTGTTGTCGGGAGTCATTATGAAACAATTTGTTGGCCGTCTGTCTCCCCCCTCCCTGATCTGCTGCTCTCTGGGGTGGGGGTGGATGTGGGGGAGGGGTGAAGGCTTTAGATCACTCTCGGCCTATGAGAAGTGGTGGGTGGAGAAGCCGGGGGGGGCTTACCTTCCACATTTTTAAGTATAGCTTTTCCAGATAATTAAGGGACATAAATACGCACCTTAGAATTCACTTATTCACTTTTACTATGTCGTTTAAATAGTAATGGGGAAAAAGCTGTAACCCGGTGCAAAGTCTGTTGTATCGGATTATAGGGCAGATGCAAAAGTAAGCGTAGTGGGGAAAACATGGGTAGCTGTTTGATGGAACTCCGCCCCTTTTCACCTTTCTGTACTACTCAGGAATCTAATTATAACACTATGCCGCTGTAACGATACGTGATGTCTTTCACAGAAAAATTAACTTGTCGAATTTTGGCGGAGGGCAGATGCAGAATATATCTAATTTAGTGTGAAATGTAAAATACTGTAGTACTGCTCAGAATCCTCTATATAATCAAATTCCTTTCTGATCTGTTGAACTTTTTTCAAATAAAAGCCATTATAATCCCTTCAGACTCTCTAAGAAAGTATTTTATCAGTTAAGATTAACATAGGGCATGCAATATTAACTGATGTAGCTGAAGCCTAGATATAAACCTAATCTTGATTTTTTTTTTTTTTTTTTGTCTATTGGCAGTTTCCATGTTATTAGAAATTCCTATTTGTGTCTAGATTTTTACATTTGGTCAGATCTTTTTATGGGGGTATTACAGAGGAGGAGATCGAGATGTAGTGAAAGATGTTAAAGTCTGATCGAGTTTATTTCATTTGTTCTGTGTGCTAGATAATCAGCCTTTAGGTGTGTTAAGTTGTCTCATCTCTTAATAACCTAAATAAATATATGGTAGTTGTTTGAAAAAGTCAGGATCAGCTCCATCCAGTATGATTCTGGCTAATACTGACCTTTACTATGAGAGTGAAGCTTTCAGTGAATCATCCTACAGTCAAAAGAAGTTCCTGGAGATCTCAAAAAAATAGAGACACATTGCATTAGAAACAGATTTGAAACATTTTGTGAAAGACCAAGGTGTCACCGAACCATATTCAATGGGGAAAGTTTGGGACAATATCAAATCTTTGAAGGAGAGACTTTCCTACCAAAATCTGTACAATGGACAGGCATGAAAGTAATCTAGGAAGATGCAAAGAATTCTAGAACAACAAACAGGGTTCTGCCAGGCTCACTGGCCCCTGTAGAGGTCAAAGATTCTGGCTTTAGAATCAGAAGGACAGTGTGCAAGAGAGAAACAACTGCTTACTGAAGACAGCGATAACACTGGGCAAAAAGCACACATGATACTCAGAATTCCTCAATCAATGTTCTATGAGTCACGAGGGAAAATTGTTGGCTGACATGGGCCCATTCTGTCTGGCGAAAACACAGCACTACATTCCACAGTGAGAACTTCATACCAATAGTCTGGAGGTGGTGGTGATGGTAGTGTCTTGGTTTGCGGATGCTTTGCCAGAACTGGATAACTTTACGTCATCGGAGGAACCATGATTTCCATCGTGCACCAGAGAATTTGATCATTTGTGCGTCGAGTTCAAGCTGAAATGCAAGTGAATCGTGCAGCGGGCGTTGATCTGAAACACACCAGTATGACAGAATCAAAGAAAATAAGAGAAAATGGCCTAATCACTGTCCAGACATAATCCCCCCTGAAATGTGCGAGTCTGCAAATGTCGCTGAGCTAAAACAGCCCTGCATGAAGACGAGAGCCAAAGTTCCAAGCCAAAGCTACTATAATAGAACAGAATAGAACAGAATAGAATGCCTTTATTTTATTGTCATTGCACAAGTACAATAAAATTTCAATCTTCACATGTCTCATAATATAGACAAGAGGGAAGTTTGGGGTTAAAGTAGGAGGTATTTAAAGTAGCAGATATTTATTCAGTGCCCTTGGAGCGGTTTTTGGGATTTAGGCCCGTGTTCATAGGCCCAACTGTGATATGGCTACTCTGCTTGCCATGGGATCAGAGCCAGTGACCTCCTGGACACAGGCCCGGATTCCTAACCTGTATTTGGTTGTGGCCACCACTGCCAAAGCAGCTGTAACCTGTTATTGAGTTTTAGGGTGTGTGACTTTTTCACACAATGTTTCAGTGTTGAAAAACGTAACTGAATTATTAACATTTAGGTTTGCGGTTCGAATCCTACACTCGTCAGAATAGTCACATGTGCGTTGGGCCCCTGAGACAGACCCCTAACCCTCCCTGAAATGCTCCAGGACCCCCAGATAAATGGCCCGACCCTGTGCTCGGACCTCAGCCTTCACTCTCACTGTATATGTGTGTGTGTCTGATTCAAAAGAGAGCGTTATGGGAAATGTGTCAACAAGCATTATGATGTACCTATATCTATGGGCTTTTTGGTTTGTAGCATGCATAATGAAAACATGCAGAAGACCTTACAGTTGTGGTACTGCAGTCCCCATAAACAATACAGGCCTGTAGTTTTCTGAGATGGGAATTGGATGGATCACTGCTTTCAAAAAGAAAACCTTCCTCCAATCTTCCCCAGTACAGGGTCCCAGCTATCCGGGATTTTCTCCCAGGAAGCATACGCCGCAATTCAGAGGAACACCCTGGATGGGATGTCAGTCCATGGCAGGACGTAAGCTCACACACGACACGCATACGAAGGGAAATTCCAGCGTGAAGCAAGCAGCCCAGGTTATTATGATAACTTGAACAGACCATCAAAAACAACAAGACCGGCACAGTTACCATGAAACCATCATTCCCGTTCAGCCCCACAGGGGCGAGAAGGCATGACTGATGTGGGGGAGGGGGGTATCTCTGTCACTCCTTTTATGCTGACCATCCCCAGAAAAATAATGGTTCCTACATCGAGTTTTATGAACCTGTCTCGCTCCTTTGTCCAAAATGGTTTATTTTATTACTCGGTGCTTTCATGTGCGATACATATTACCTAAAGTCAAATTAACAATATTCTCAAATATTTGGAGAAAGTGTAAATAAATACAGAGATTTAACCAGATAATAAAACATATGAAAAGCTTGAATATTCATATAGCACTTTAGAGCACACTGAAAGATAAAATCCCAATCTGATACTGATGACTCAAATAGATCTCTTTTCAACGTTAAGTCTACATATTTCCTAAAAAATAATGTTTTATAGTTTTTTTTAGATATTCCCATTTCATCCATTACATTTACAAAACATGGTTTTTACTCATCTGAAGCACAATACCATACCAGCCTCAGAGGAAAAGGCAAGACTGGAGCCGTGTGATGAAGTCCTACCCCCTACCTCTGGATGGCGCTAAACGTCTCTCCCTCATCCACCATGTTTCCTTTGCTTTATCCATCTCCCTTTATCTGCACAAAAAGGGACCCTTGACCTTAAAGCTTAGGTTACCTTTCTCTGATGTTGTCAACATCCTGGCTGCTAATGAACATCGGTAAGGAGAATGTGGAATGGTGCATTGTGGGACAGGTACACATGAGCACTGACAAACAAAACGAAGAATTATCAATACCCCAGTTTGCCTATTAGCGTCAGGGTCAGAGTTATCCTCCCACTTTCTATCCTTTGTTCTTGTGATTTTTGTTGCACATTCTTCTTTTCCCTGCAGAAATTCTTCACATCTTGTATCCACATTCGAGCACTTCTCCGTCAACCTTCCCATGACCCCTGACCTCTGTTAGACTGCTCACAGACCACCACATTCAGAGCTGCAGTCAGTGTCATATGCTGCTGTCGGGGAAAAGCTTTTAATACTGCCCACCAACATCAAGAGTCCAACAATGAAGCACATGCCCTACACAGAGGCACATGTGCATGTCGGGGGGGGGGGCGGCCCACCCCCTCTGTGCATCGTCAGGCACCAATCAGAGCTTGTCAGCAGGATCCTTGAGGAGAGATGCTATCAGTGGGGCTTCTCAGCCTCTCACACCTTAAGGCCCCTTATCTCCTACAAGAGATAACAGCTATCTGTGACCCAGCAAGTGGTGAACTGAGCAGTCTGTGTCCCATGAGGTCGGGATGGACACACTTTGTAAGTGAAGTGCCTTGATTTCAGGCACCTAATTAACTAAAGCGGTGCCCATATTTACAAACGGGACTATAGATGAAAGCCTTGAAACAAACTGCAAGCCAAAACAAAAAAGGAAAAAAAAACCCTCAAGACGTTCCATGTTTTTTTTCCACACAGGTCACTCTTTGTTTGTACCGAGTTGCGTTCAGAACCTCTCTCTGGATCTCAAGCCGGTTTTATGTCCTATCAGGATATTAAATGGGAGCCCCCGCCCCCTAATGAAAGGCGATTGTTTTCCCGCATTTTTATGGAAGGTGAGGGTCTTCCTGGTTAATTGAAGACGGCGACCTGTTTTCAGGGGCAGAACTGCAGTGGTGTGATGAACCTAATAACAAAACAAGCTGTGCAGTGTGGAGCTGCATTCGCAGTGTTGGGATTTTAATGAGGAACATGTGGACCTGGCCAGATGGAGAGTCAGGAGAAACCCAATCCTGTCCTCTCTCTCCCTCTTTCTTCCACTCCTGCTAACTCACACTGCAGCCGCTTCCCCGTCGCTGCCTCCTTCTTTTGCTTATTGTCTGCCGCTGTCTAGCTGCTTTCCTGCTTTTAACTCACGTCCCTTCGCTGATCCCTCATTCCCACTTTGGACTTATCTTGTTTTCCTTGCCACTCATCGTCGCACTTTCCCTTGTCCCCCTGTGCTTCTCTCTTCCCCCCCCCCCTCCTATCCCGTCCCGCTGCCCTCGCCTCTCTCGTCGGCCTTGCACCCTTCCTCGCTTCCCGCTTTGTCTCGTCTGACCGGCTCAGAGGTCCGTGGTTCCTTCTCACTGGCCTGGCATTCAGACCCCGCTGTGAATCTGACGGCTAATTTTACCCGGCTGACCTCATTTTTCTATTGTGTTAGAACAAGCCATCCTGTGTCACTAGAAATTCACTGGTTTCTGATTTTTTTTTTTTTTTTTTACCTGATGCATCCCAGCAATTTGCACAAGCCCCCTTGTTTTAAGCAAAGAGTATATGTGTATGCGGGGGCTTGCAATGTAATATGCTCCTAAGAAGGGGGGGGAATAAAGGGATCATTCTCCAGTGCTCAGCCTCAACAAACACCGCATAGGGGTATACTTTCATGCTAAGAATTCTTCTTGTCCACCTGGACCTATTAACTTAGTGCTTCAGTAAGCTACGCTTGAACAATGTTTACAAGCATCAATGTCTCCCATTGTGATTCCTTTAGATGTTTATTTGAAGTCTGTTACTACTATAATATCTGTCCTCGCTTATAATTTCCAAAATGTATCTATCAGTTGAATATAACCAGATTTATTTTGATCTTCGTTCAAAGGACCCGGTAGAAAAAAATATTTTGTTATTCAAGATCGAGGATCTCCAGGAATACAGCCACTGGGAAGTGATTTGTGCCACTGAAGAAATACATCTTTCTATCATTTAATCGATTTTATCTCCATAGGTAGTACTTGGAATGAATGACAGATACCAGCTTTGCGACAGGTGAGTTGGGTGGTAGAGAAGCTAAAATCTATAGCATAATGTTATGTCCCTGACCTGTCAACATAACAAAAGATACAACAGGTAACTTGTAAATAACTAAAACTCAATCCCGTATAAGAAACACCTACCAAATTAAAGAGCAAATTTCTAGAATTCACTCAGTCCATCTTTTGTTGTTTTTCCAGATGAGACCGCCAGTGACATACAGTTAAGCTTCCTCATCATTTGTGACAATATTGGGAAGCAAAACTCCGTCAGTCCTCAAGTAACCCAACAAAAATGTTGTTAAATTTCCAAATTAGTCTGAGTTTTGGAAATTTGCTCTTCAGTCATCATATTAGTAATGACTCTGAATTTTAAAGATTAATCGAATATTTCCAGTAGAATTGAACTGACTTCATTTCCTGCTCTTACTCACTGCCTTTAAGTACCAGGTAGAGCTTGTGTGAGGCGAAATGAGGGCCTGAATCAAACAATAATGGTCCTAAAGAAGGTTGCATGTGTGCAGAGCGGTTGCTGATTTGTGATCAGTTGAATGTTGACTGCACTGGACATTTTGCTTGTATGATTGTTGACTGAACTGAATTTTGTTTGTGTGACTGTTGACTCCTCACAATGTTTCGTTTGTGTTATTGTTGACTGAACTGAACATTTCGTTTGTGCAACTGTTGACTCCTCACAATGTTTTGTTTGTGTTATTGTTGACTGAACTGAATGTTTTGTTTACATTTACATTTACAGCATTTGCCAGACGCCCTTAGCCAGAGTGACTTACATAAGTGCTTTAAAACTCCAAAATTGAATTTCTCCCGATAATAACTGTTTATGTGACTGTTGACATGTTTTGTTTGTGTTATTGTTGACTGAACTGAATGTTTTGTTTGTGCGACTTGCATCCTGCTGTTTCTGAGCCACAGGGCTCATCCTGTATGCTGCAGGTGGAAAATAGGTTATGATGTCAAAGAGAAATAACCAGAAAAAAAAATCAGGGGAATGTCTTCTTGGGAGAAACTGTTCTCCTGTGTGTTGGGAAAACAAACAAAGAATCCCC
>JAODJW010000033.1:5831174-5845251 GCA_026777045.1 Hyperopisus bebe | reverse complement strand
AACCATAAATCTTAAAGGAATCAAATAGTTGGACTGATCTCACGTTTACGTTGTCATGAAATCTCACACCCACCCACCGATCTAAAAAATGTTCTGCATAGATCTTCTGAAAGAGACAAATGTGTGGGGCCTAAACAAGACTGAATATCCGTGGTATTTATTTATGTTTAAGTTTGTTGATTTTTTTTTATTATTGACCAAATACAGAAAAATGAAGACACTTCAAACTTCACATTTTTGTCATCCTATGGGCTTGCTGAAATCTGCATTTTTTTCTATAATAAGACACTTGGTCATAATATTAACATCACACATCTAGATGAAACTAATGAAAAGGAACCTCGTTATCTGATTTAATGATAGCGTCTGAGCAGTGACACCCTCCACCAGTGTCCCCAAAAGGCACAGTCAAGAAGTGACTTTGTACCAGGAGCCATTAGTAGCAGCTGCCCAGTTGAACCTGTACCTTGGTCCTTGTAGAGGTCCGTTTGCGACAGGCTTTGAAAAGCACTTTTCCAAGAGATACCTAGAATTCGATGCTGATACAAACGCAAACACCAGTTACTGGAACACAGACACGTTTGAGCAATATGCAAGAGTTTCTGGCCAAGGCAGAGTGTAGGAGTGCATGTCAAAATGTACTTCAAACAGGTACTAGGCAAGTTTACACTGAACCGTTTAACATAATTAACTTTAAAGACCGCTGACTTGCAATCCATAGACTGCTTTATTCAAACATAAGTTGTAGCTCTCCCGTTCCCTCTTGCACCTCCCCCCGGCCATTCAGAGGCTCCCTATTCGCCTACCTGCTCATGATTGACAGTATCCATCATCGCATAAAATAGCGGGCTAGCGAATGGCTGGGTCTTATTTTAGCCACGCCCCGCCCTGCGCCTAGGCCGCGCCTCCCCCGATCCCCGCCGCGGTCTGGGCCGCTTTAGGGTGACAGCATTGGGTAAAGGATGTGAATTTGTCCTTAATTTCCTGCAGCTCCATCGCCGTGCAGCGGCAGTCAGCGAACCCCATTCTAACTGAATGGATTGGCATGGGGAAAAGCGGACCTCAAAACCTGGCTAAGCGGCGGCTTTGGGACTGTCTTTCTCTTACGATGGTGTTTTTTTCACTGCTCCTCAAACCAGGTACGCACCGTACGATACTCTTCGCAATATCTGCATTGCAAGTATAGTTTTGTTTTTTTTCCCCCAACCTAACAGTAAACAGTGAACTGCACACTTTGGGGAGAATTGTTTGCCTGGAATGCATTCAGATAAAAGTGCGAAATCTGCACGTCTTTAATGTGCATTTAATGCGGTATATCTCTGCGTATTAAAATAGGTAATTATGTGAATAATGTACTGATAGTACTGTAGCTGAAGATTGGTATCGTTTGCAGATAAACTGATCTATTCTTTAACGACAAATTTAATGTCGATAGCTGATATGGAACAACTTATATGTATAACTTATGTATATTGTGTTTATTAATGAGCTATGTGTTATGTATTTTATGAGTATGCTTTTCGTATTCGAAAAGTGATTTTTAAAGCAGAGAAGTAAATCAGACTTATTTTCCTTTTTCTGGACACGCACTGTAACTTCGGGAATAGTGTGCGGGGACTTGCATAGACAACTGCGAGTAAATATGCGCTCCTGTGGTTCAGTGTCGGCGAATATTATGTTGCTTCTTCAGTTAAAACAAACAACCAAGGAATGATACACAGACGTCTGAAAATAGCCTTTCTAAGTTGCATACGTATGTTTTTCCTTCTTTGTTTTTATCAAATCAATCTATAAGTAGCTACTAACAGGCCTTCACCAGCCTACCGACAGGAAAGGTTATTTTCCACTTCACTTGTAAGTTTTAATGGTGGTCCTGATTTGTAGCGCCAGGCAACTCTGTGTAAAACCTGTGCTTTCGTTTTATTTTATTTATCTAACTATAATCGCGATCTAAAGTCAAATAAAAACTGTGATCCACATCTCCACTAAGTTTATAACCTGAATCAAGTATTTATTTGAACTGCACTAGTTCTGAAAAGTGCAGTTAAAACAGCATGAATTATGTTGTAATATTCGTGAATTAATGACAAATCAAAAAGTTTTCTCCACTTTGCACGTCGTTCATTAAAAGGTATATTTAATTTGATCATTGTTTCGAAATATGTTTATTAATGAGTGTTTGAATAACGACTGTTGGTAAATACAGACATAATTATTTATGGAACCCAAAATATTAAAATATGTTTTAATTTATTTTCTAAGTTTTTAATATGAAAACTTTGTAAACATTAATAAGTGTTCGAAGATTAAACTTCATTCTAGCATTTGTATCATGATCATCGCTATTATTAGTATTACATTAATAGAAAACAATCCACATCTTTTGTCCTTTACTCGAATTATTCATAAATATAAAGTTAAAGGTACAGTGCATTTCACAAGTTAATGTCCAAAACCGTATGATACAAACGATGTCCTGTACGTTTTAACCTTTTTAAAAGCTAGAATTAAAGAGAAAGTTTAGAAGAATGTTCTTTGAAGAACATCCCTCTAGATTTTTGATGACTTTCAAGATTCTATTAAACAGTGTTGACAGATAATACTTAGCGCTCTATATTTTGCTTTATACCACGAAGCAGCTAGTATGTGGGTCTTGTTACCCTGAATTCTAATCACAGGGACATTTAACTCTAAGGCAGTTAATACGGTTTTTAATATGGAAAAAATGATCACCGTCATAAGTGTGCTACAGTCGTTAGCTCATAGCTAGTGTTCTTATTCAGCAATTATTTTTGCATCTGGTATTAGTGTAAGTGGCATTCAGGCCAACTCCTGAGCAACAAGAGGCAATGTGGTCTGCAAAAAAAATCAGCTTTACAGGGTCGCCTTTGTTGATTCTGTTACCAGTTTCCTCACGCAGTGCAAAAAAACAAGTTCCCAGCCTCGTTGTTTACACTGTGCCACCGTCCACGTTTTCGTCTGTGTAGCTTCAAAGAGGAATGTGTTACAGCCATCGTGCTATGATTTTTAAAGGTCTTCTAAATGTCAGGGGCTATATTCACTTATGAGACTTCATGTCAAACAATGTAATGAGAAGATTCAAGTCACTTAAATCTGAAATCAAATGCTCCCAGAATCCTTTGCAAACATAAAACAAAGGCAGGTGCCGGATTACTTTGTCAGACATGATTGTCTGTTTTGATTCATATACTAAAAATTGAATTGTGCCTGTGACATGCTGAAAGTGTGTTGAACAAGTGTTATATAATTCTTGTGTGTAACAGGTCTTGTACTGTGAGATAAAATAATGATTATCACACTTACAATCAAAACTCCAGCTTCCACAGTTTGTGCACATTTAGAATTTAATTATCATCTAACGCTAATTCCAGTTACCTGAACGTTACCTAAAGTTACCCTTTCAGTTAGATAATTCATATGTTTTAAATTATCTTAAATGTGTAAACAAGAAGTTAAAGCAACTGAAAATATTAACTAACAAGCATGCCTGTAATATTTCTGTATAGCTACTTCACATGATATTTTGGAAATATGAGTCTTGTATGTCATGCAGTGAGCAAACAGCACATATTGGGTGTTGTATTGCAGTTTGGTCGAGGTCAACAGCCGTGCGAGATGTTAGAATCGCCCGGGACTTGGGATTTCTGAGCAGAAATGTACCACCTTTTTCCAAAACTGCACCATTCATCATATTTGATAGCTGCTGAAGCTCCTGCCATTGGCGTCCCTCCAGACAGTCCAACAAACACTGTGTGAGGGAATACAGTCTGGCCACTAAGTGGGCCTCGGAAGACAGATAACTTTGTTTTGGGGCTCTGGGAAACAAATGGCCGGCGTACAGGAAGCGGTAGAGGGGCGGAGACTGTCGGAGGTGTTGTGTAGCCTCCCCCACTAGCGGGTCGCCGGAAGGTGGGGCAGTGTAATGAAAATGGCCGCCTTGTTGGACTCGTAGCATCTACACGTTTTTCTGCTTTTAGTCTAAACTGTCCGAATCACCGTCGCCTGCTGTTTAGGGAATGAGTCTGGTAACTGAAGGAAAATGTGTCCGTACTTAAAGCCAGTCTGACACCTAAAGGTAAACTATCATTCCTTCCTGGGTCTCTGTTATAAGTCATGGCTGCACGTCAACACAAGACAGCAGTGAGTTTTGACGGAGCTGCCGGTGTGGTTTACGCAAGCTAGATTAACTAAACTGAGTTACCGGCTAAACTGGTTTTATGTTTTAACCCCTTGCGGCGCTCAGCAGGAAGTCCCATTCTTTGATTAGCATTTTAATCGGCTTTATGAAATTTAAATTTAGTGAAAAATATGTGATTTCTCTTCATCCGTTTGATAATCACAGAGGCACTTAATTCTTTCTGGATTTCTTAAAAAAAAATCTGATTTTTAGTGACACCCTGGTCATGTGACAGTTACGCACAGGTAATGTGCCTGACGGCCCTTTCTATCTGCTTCACAGCATGTTGCCAGCAGTGTCGGATTCAGCGCTGCAACGCGGAGTACGTGGCCTCTACGTCGCCCTCTAGTGGTCTGCCGGAGGAGGCAGCGGCTGACATGGACTACTGCACCGCGCTGCGGGCCTACTCCCTGTGCACCCGCCGCACGGCGCGCAGCTGCCGCGGGGACCTGGTCTACCACTCGGCCGTCTTCCGCATCAGGGAGCTCTTCTCCCAGCACAACTGCTCGAGCGACGGCCCCACGTCCTCTGCCAAGGCCCCCAGCACCTCGAACCCGGCCATTTCAGAGCTCTGCGACTACGAGGGCCGGGCGCTGGCCTCGGGGTCGGCTGGACTGCAGAAGAAGTACGCCCACTGTGGATTATTCGGGGATCCGCACTTGCGGACGTTCCGCGACGAGTTCCAGACCTGCAAGGTGGAGGGAGCCTGGCCGCTCATCGACAACCGCTACTTGTCGGTGCAGGTCACCAACGTGCCCGTGGTCCAGGGCTCCAGCGCCACTGCCACCAGCAAGGTACGAGTCTGACGTCTTCCCCGGGCACCATTGAAAGGCTAAACATCCAGCATGTAGCCGCAGAAACCTACTGGTGCTCAGGATGGCCAAAAGGTGCTTGTCGTTGATGGCGCCTACGGAACATGCTGGTGTTTATGCTTCCTTGGGCGGCTGCCATCGTTAAAGCTGATGGAGAACAGATTATTTGATGAATGTTTAATGTGGATCTGAAATACCATTAAAGGTACCATCTGTACATAGCCGTTCTGCTATAATTGCTAAATTTGCAAACTAATCCTTCACGCGTGCGTGAAGAATGCAATGAAATATGAAGCACCTGTAATGTAAAAGACTTGTGTAGATCCAGTAGGTGTTAGCAGCCACTGAATTAAGCTGCAGAAGGTCTTAATTTAGAGTCTGCGTAGAACTCAAATGCAGGTCTGTTAGCAGCTTAGCTTTAGCAGTGACCAATAGCCTCATTAGTACAGCATTGCTGGCACTGCTGCAGGTTAATGTCTCTGTGCCTTGAAGTCCACATTGTATTAGGGGTGAAAAACACTCATCAGGTATAACGAGGTCAGACCTATGGTGCTGTGCAGCGCTGAGCGGCTACCCCACATTAGCCATGCGCTGCTTGCTTTGAGTATGATACTAAAACAACTGCATTTCTAACTCATTAGTACAGTGTGTCTCAGTTCGGTCCTCGGGGACCCGCAGACAGTCTGTGGACTGTCTGGCAGGGAGCTGGGAGGGAGCAAAAATGTGGACTGTCTGGCAGGGAGCAAAAATGTGGACTGTCTGGCAGGGAGCTGGGAGGGAGCAAAAACGAAAACGTACACCGACTGTTGGTCCCCGAGGCCTGGATTGGGAGATGGCAATGGTGTTACGCTCATCAGAAAGCTTAAAGCACTCAGTCAGTTTTCTCCAGCATAAGGTTTGATGCAGGAATGTATCGGTTGATGCCATGTACTTGAGACAGTAAATGAATACATTTTTCACAATACTGACGTATCATTTGTCATTGTTTACATTGGTTGGAATGCATAAATTGAAGGATGGTTATAAGTTTACTTGGCATTTAGTCTTCTTGGTAAATGCCAATCTTTTATATATGTAAAAGTTCTAGCTCTTTAAACTTTAACTCAAAACTCAAAAAAATGCTTTATCAGTGGATGACTTGTTGCACTCTTTCGGTTTTTAGCACCTGTCTCTTTAAATTTACATACCAGTATACTCAGGCTGGTTTTTCCATTTACCTGCCTAGCCAATGCCTCCACAGAAAGACTCTCTGTTGACCCAAGACTCATGACATACAGTTTTGTTGCTACGGTGCACGTTTACAACTTCGGAAGGGAAAAACACAGCAGTGATTCATTGCTATACTGTTTCTGGGCTTTACTTTTGTGCAAGTGGAAAGGAGAAAAGTTTGTCACTTCTTCTAATGTATAGAAATAGTTCCCAGGGCATCGCATGTTACTTTCTTGTGAGAGATCATATTAAATTTCTATAAAAAGGACTTGGAGTTTGAGTAGGAAGGAGCTTGTAGCTTTTGGGATGTTTGGATGTTAGTCCTAGATTTTCATTTGAAAAATGTGTCCAGTGGCAGAGTTACGGTGCAATGGTAGATTTATAGGTGTTTGTGTGTGTGTCTTATATAATGGACATGTTCATGGTGCACTAAAAGAAAGAATAGTGGTATTGTGTCACTGTGGAAAGGTCCATGTTTGGGCCAACAAAAATGCATGTTTTTGTAATGTGAACTTGACTGAGTATTTCAGACTATCAGCAAACACAGAAGTAGTGGGTGTTTACTTTATTAGGGAATAGTATACTCTGGAGTGGAATATACTCTAATTGGGAAGGAATCCTAAGAATCCCAAATGACAACTGAGAACAGCTTGTAAAATCTGGAAATTAATTACCTTAGTGATTCTTTCCACATGGTAGTCAGGTAGCATGTTTAGAAGGCGCCCCCTGGTGGACGCAGTAAGTTATTGTATTGTTGTGTTTGGAGGAGTGTAAAAGAACGTAGTGAAGAACATGGAGAAGTACTTAACAGCTGACAATCCTTGGGGATTTTCTACTCTTAAGAGAAAAGGTGCTGATGTATTTTTAATCCCTCTGCCTCTTTGTTGAATAGCTTCTATAAATAAATAATTAGCTTCATAGTTCTTTAATAAATCATTTTTTAAGTTAACCTTTAATATAATAATATATTACAGATTAATAGCAAAACACCTGAACAAGATATACCTCTGTGCCATTAAGCAGCTGCTTAATTATTCCTTAATCATCGAGCTGACTTACTGGCTTACAGCCTGGGTGGAGTCGTTTTCCCAGCATGACCAATGGAGGCGTGATATAGTACCTTGAGGTCTTTGTTTTCACCAAACATGCTTCTGCAGCCGTGTGGTGGGAATGGGTACTGCACGCGTACATTTGTTGGCTCTTGGCCCTGTAGGAGACTAAAATAAGTAATGGTGATTAAATCTGAGTAAGTGTGATTCAGCTGTCAGTTGAAATCTATCTTTGGTTTTTAACCTTCATACTTCAGTTTCTTGTGAGACTTATTTTGTGTGTTTGGTGGAGTGTTTGTACTGATAAGCTGAAAGAATTCATTTTCCAGTCCTTACAAAGTAATGCACTGCCTAATGGAATTATGATCGTTTGTTTAATGAACAATTAAGTCACTTAATGACAGATTAATTTTAAGCACTTTGAACACTGATTCATGCTGTTTGAGGTGGCCACAGGAAGCAGACAGAGTTAAGGTGGCATTCAAACCTTTACGAGCACAAATGTAACTATAAAACTCTTATTGGATTTTGATCTTATAACTAATAGTTTTTACAGCAGCCAATAAAACCATGAGAGGATGGTTGGACAGAAAGGGTGGTATAAAAAAAAACTGAGTGCTACAACAACGGGGCTGAGATTCACTTTGATCATAAGTTACTCATCATTAAGCGGCAGCCTATCGAAAGGATTTCTGTCTGGGTAATTAAAATGATTGAGTACAAAGCAGTATTGGAAGTCCGGAACTTCAGAAACCACATGTTAATGTTTAAGAGAATGTAAAGGATATCTTTTAATGCGAGTAATAAGCAGCACGTTTGCTGTGTTGGAAACAATAAAGAATAAATGCCAGGTAAAGCTTTTTCTTAATTAAATATGAGAGTACTGGGTTATGATGAGGTGTATGAAACAGCCAGAGGTTTCCAGATGTTTGTCACAGTCACCCCTGGGATTAGCTGTGACTTCTCTTCTCTCTCTTTGACAGATCACTGTGATCTTTAAGGCGTTCCGTGGCTGCACAGAGCAGAAGGTGTATCAGGCCACCACCGAGGACGTGCCGGTGGCCTTCCTGGACGGCACGCGGAGCGGCGGCGAGGTGGGCAGCCTGTGGATGGTGGAGCGGGCCGGCCCGGGCGGCCGCCACGTACAGATTCAGGCGCGGCACATCGGCACCTCCATCATCGTGCGGCAGGTGGCGCGGTACCTGACCTTCGCCGTCCGCATGCCGGAGGACATGCTGGACTATGCAGAGGAGAGCGGCGAGCTGCAGCTCTGCTTGCACGGCTGCCCGCGGAGCGAGCTCATCAAGGAGCACACCCTCAGCCGGCAGAGCCCCCACCCGGGGCTGCAGGGGAGCGCCTCGCCCGCCGTCCGCGGCCCCGCCCTGCCACCTCGCCAGTCCTACACGGTGGCACTCGCTACCGCCAAATGCCGGGAGATCCTGCAGGTAGAGGATGTCTACTTCCAGTCCTGCGTCTTTGACCTTCTTACCACGGGGGACCCCGAGTTCTCCATGGCGGCTTACGGAGCCCTAGAGGACCTCAAAGCCCTACCTCCGAGCCGGCTGAAGCAGAACGCGCCCCGGACCCCCAGACTCTCGAACTCCGCCGGCCCCCTTCCTGAGAGCAGCTCGCGCTCTCTCTCACTGCTGGCCGTCCTTCTCATTGCTCTGATACTTTCTTAAAAAAGTACACAGCGATAGCAATAATTATTGTAATAACAGTCAATATTGAGGGAAGCGAAGTCAACTTGACAGAGGAGTGTTTGGAGACCCGGGGGGGCGTTGGGGGGGATTTTCAGGCATATTCCACCGCAAATGAGCCACAGCAAAGACATATGACCAACAGGCACTCTGTGATCTGAGGAATGACTAAACACAGGTTCCTATATGAATGACTATGAATGGAGCATTGGTGAGCTCACCAATGGCCAATTAGGTAGTGTTTCCAATGACACGCTGGCCAATAGGACACTGCAGCGCTGACTTTCCTACAGTGTTTTTGTTTTTTTTTTTCCAAAAGATGTCAACTCTTAAGGGGAAGGGGATCGGACCCTTGTTTCCCCGTCACGGATGACATGAGGGTGTTCCGTATGGCTGTCTGCCTGTGAGGTCCAGTCCCAAGCTCTGCCCCAGAACGCTGGGACCGCCGAAATGTCCCACTTAAATTACACTTTTCAACCAAAAGCAAAAATGATCAGTCACTATAATGTCTGTACTTATTAACAAAAGCTAACTGGACGCACTTGTACTGTAGAGAGCTATTTCAGTGAAAAACCCATCAGATATGGTTTTCCAGTTAGAACCCACGACTCCAAGTAAATGGAGTTGGTCTGATGCATGCTGGGCTGTAGGGCACTGCTCTGGTGAGACAGCCGGCCCTCTGCACCCCACCACCACCACAAGCCTAGCCCTGCCCCGGCAGACCCACGGCGGGGAAGGACAAAGCACAGCAGCCTGGGCCCGTACCCGGAGGCTGAGGCACGAGCGCGATCGATAAGCGGCAGCCCGAACGCACGCGTGCTCATAAATTATTCATCCCTCTAATGTGTCCTTGAGGGAGGTGGCTACACAGAGCACAAAGGGACAGCGTTAAGGTCCCCTGAACAGAGCGTGACCTCGAGAGGGGCAGGAAGTGGCCTCATACCTGGGCGGCAGGAGGTAGTGGAAGCTCCCACGGAGGAGAGCCAGCGGTGAGAGAGACGCCCACGGCATTCTCCGCCTTCCCTGGACTGAGCCCCGCCCCACACGCAAACAAGCCACCCTGCAGACCTCATTAACCAACCTGCCAGACTGTAAAATAACGTAAATACTGTAAAATGGGACACCGTAGGAGACCGAAACTATACAACCAGGGCAGAGGCTGACGAACCCAAACTTCGAAACCCCTAAACATACCAGACGCTATTTTGCACTTCTGTTTGATTTAGCTGGTGTGCAGGGATAACATTCATCCATCTTCCACACTGTTTATGGGGTACAGAGACGGGGCGGAGCCTCTCTCAGCCAGCACAGGGCACAAACAAAATATCTTAACCTGGGGAGGGCACACAAATCCCCACCCACCTTTATTAGTGTCAAGCAATTACACTGCACTAACTTATCTTGACTCCTTTCCACAAGATTACGAACTGGATCCAGCATAAGCTGAGAGAAGTGATCAAAATATCAGGCAGGTTTACGGTTGGAAATTGCCAGTCACCCCCCCTCCCCCAACTGGAAATATGGTACGAGCCAAGCTCCACCCTCCAGCTTGAATCCCTGGCTGCTTCCTGGACGTCACTGGAGACAGAAACACACTTACACACTTGAGGACAGAGTAAAGCAAAGTTTCTATGCGTGTTTGTGTGAAAGGACGGGGGATGTAATGCAACTTGATAAACACAGTGCAGGGGAACTGGCTGACAGGAAAGCACCCACCCCCTCCCCTGCAGACAGCGACGAGCATGTCACCCTGCCACATGGAGGGGGGGGGGGGGTTCAGTGCAGATGGGGTCCTGCTTAAAACACAGCACCTGCGAGTTTATGTTTACCGTGGAGAAAGTTACTTAACAGACACAGCGCCAATCGGTTTGTAAGGAGGGTTTTGCACGTTCAGCTGCAAAAGGGAAGGAGCCAGATGCCCCATTTTTGCCGAGAGCGTGAAACGAACATCATAGCAGACACAAAAAATATTCACGCAGATACACTTTCCCGGGGTCTGGTAACCACGGAACTACCATACGAGGCTAAATTCAGCGGCAAATTCCAAGGAAGGATGACGATCCATCTTAATAAATAAAAGGTATATAATTTTCTACACGCATTACAGAATAAAAAACGAAAGTTGAACTGAAAAATAACAACGCAGACAGTCAGACACAGTGTTGGTAATCAAAACGTCCACCTACACATTGAACTTATGCTGAGGATCACTCAGTGTCTGCCCAGAATAGGGTAAGGGGAGCAGAAAACGAAACAAGCTAACGGAACTACATTAAAGTCGGCCATATAACAACGAAGAGGGGGTGATCGTGGGGCCGCCAAAAGCCGCAAGCATAGCAGCCGCTCCGCACCAACAGCCCGCCGCAAAATCGCACACAAACGCCGGCCGAGACGCAGGTGTCTCCTACAATACTGACAAAGCAATCGAAACATTTTGGTGAAATAAAAAAGACAAGAAAGGAGAGAATTTTTACACTGACAGAACTTTTTTGCGTCATGTGGTATGAGGAGGCGTATTTGAAAGTGGTATTAAAGAAAATACCAGAAAGTTAAAAACAGAAAGTTTAAATTAAAAATACCACGTCGATCAAAAGAATTTAAGTTCGTATACTACGGGGATTACCAAATTAGGCTTTATTTTGTTTTTTCATCTGCAACCAAGAGTAAAATATCCCGGGGAGGGAAGTAGACATCGGTTTTACTACGTCACCCTGGGAGGGCTTCCCCATTACCGACACCCCGCCGCCCCATCTGGACGGTTTCGTGTTCACCTGAAGCGCATGTTCGGTGTCGGGATGCCCCCGATGACTGGGCGGGGACCTGCCTGCAGCCGGGCGAAGGACCGGCCAGCCCCAGCGCTCATGGCGCCCTAAGGATCACGGCGTTTTAAAAGCAATCGACGCCGTCGCCCTGCACGGATTTGTCAAACGCTTGCAGTGCAAAATTATTCATTAGCCAAAAGCACGATATGTACATGTATACAACGCCACCCAAAAAGTCCAACTACTAGTTTGCTAAATAGTAATCAAAGTTATACTGTAACAAGCAAAAGAATTAAGTCGATCTTAGCTAAAGGATACTATTCAAAATCTGTAACGCACGTGATACATGTAACTCAACCGGTCTCTAGTTAAGCACCATACGTGTTATGAAGTCGGCCAGCGCAGATAAGTATTTATACTGGCACAAAATAGCCATGGTTCACGAAAACGGTTCGCTCGGTCGCTCTTTAATCACGGAACAAGCCCCGATGGCAAGTAAAGTAGAACCGCCCAAAGTGAGGAGCTCCGCTCGGCGTCCGGCCACCGAGGAACATGGGCGTTTCTCCGGCGGCGAGCCGGGGGGGAACGACCGAGCCGCGCATAACTTCACTCTGCAAGCCCTGAGCCCTGGGAGCCGCGCACGCCCGCCATAATCGGAACTACGGCCCTCCCCAGCGCCGCTGTACTTTTTAAGCTTTCCACGCGTGGTCTCACCTTTAATAACATTACTATAGATCGTCGCCCGGAACTCCTCTTTGGCCCGTTGATCGAAGTCCTGCCCGTGTATGATGCGCATCTGCTTGAGGAAAGTGGACTTTCCGCTTTCCCCGGCGCCCAGCAGCAGGATCTTAACCAGGCGCGTCACGTACGTCTTGTCCCGAGAAATACACTTGTCGATCTCTTTAGATTTCCTCAACTGCTCTGCCTCGCTGCTGGTGAGGAGACAGTTAGGGAAACACACTGTTAAAGCGGACCGGGACGGCAGGAAATCCGCCATCTTTGGACCAACTTCATCGATACAGTGGAGTGTTTAAGCGCGCCCCTGAGTCTGACTATGGGCGGGGCGGGCGCGCCTACCGCCGTGAACGTGCTCGCGCGTGCGCGCGCTGCCGGCGTTTGGGCGGGCTGTAGATCACTGGCAGATTGCGAAGGCACGCGATGTGCTTTTCCCGTTTAGTGCGTGTGCGTGAAGCAGTACTTCACCTGTCAAAATAAACCTGGATATCATAATTTTAGTTACTACTATTACTGCTTGAAACTAATGTAATATTTTACTTACTGGTTTTGAAGTGGTTTGAAGTTAGACAGTTGTGATTTGAAGTTAAGCAGAGACGTGTATGATATAAGATGCAATGTTGTATGCCGCTGAAGTCAATCTCCAAAATCACTTAAGCAAGAAAAAGGCAACCGTTTTATAAATAGTGAAAGTGAAATTATTCGTACAACATTTCTTTGGAAAAAGTTGTAACATTGCTGTGGGTAATAATATTACCTGATTCTCAAAAGAATATGTACGTGCTGCTTGTAGAATCGAATTATTGAATCAATTCATTAAATATATCATACCAGGTGTAAAGGTACATTAAACTGAAAATGTATTAAATCCGATCCTGGCTGCAGCGCTTCGGTCTACAGTGGCAGACATTCTCCGCAGGGGCGGTGCGGACCGGCCGATCCCTGGCCATGCATCTCTAGTGAAGATGAGCCTGATTTTATCCTTCTTGTTTTGTAAAACATCCGTCATTCTAAATGGGTATTACAGATAAAACACACACACAAATCACAGGTATACAATTATTTCCAAAAATTAATGAATATACACAGATCCAAGCAGTTTTTAAAAATTAAGGATGGTCTATCGGTAGTAATAAAACCGCGGTATAAATAAACATGTATAAAAGACAACAGTTAATATTTCTTTATTATATCTACTGTAATATATGCCACAGCTCTGGAAAAAAATAAGAGACCACAGCAACATTTTTATCTCAATTTATGGGTATGATTCTGTGTAAAATATACATTCTTCAGTCCTGCTTCTAGGAGCCTGATATGAACTGTCCTAGCAGTGCACTTCACATCACTTAATGTTTCCCATTGTTTTTGAAGGCCATCGTCTGATTTATGAGGCACTGCCCGGATAAGTGGACGGTCATCTATGGCATTAGAAAGTATTTTCTGCCCTCTACCTGGCTGCTTTCTGTTCGTTCCCAGTGTTTCCTGCTTCACTTTCTTGTGTACTGCTGTCTTAGAAACCCTAAGCCTAGAACCATTCGCGGTTCTAGACGGGGGCCAGGGTGGGCCAGGGCCCCTGTAGAATTGCTCTTGGCCCCTGTTATGGCCCCTG
>JAODJW010000033.1:5771279-5787722 GCA_026777045.1 Hyperopisus bebe | reverse complement strand
AAATTTCATCTGCCAGGTATCAGCCCAGTCGCTAATTAAATCAAGATCCCGTTGTAGCCTCTGTGCTGCTAGTTTAGTATCTGCTACACCACCCACCTTGGTGTCGACTGCAAATTTAACCAGTCACCAGTCACCCCCCCCCCCAAAGCTCATGATCACAGGTGAGAATGGCATACCAAGAGTGTTGTCCTTAAACTCTCAGCTTTCCACATCATCACCATTGCCTGATACAGACCCAATCCTCATAACACCCTCACAGTTCCATTTTCTACAACCGATGGACAAGACCACAAGATCCTTGAACTCCTCCACCAGATGTAGTCATACCCTTGTCTGAAGAGAGCACCCAACTCTTTTATTGAGGACAGCCATAGCTTCCGATCTGGTACAGCTGATTCCCATCCCAGCTGCTTCACACTTGAGTGCACGCTGGTCAAGGTCATGGATGGATGAATCCAAAAGGATGACATCACCGTTAGTCCTCCGAACAGTACATCCTTCCACCCTCGACTGCAGTTTAATATCCTGTCCACGAAAATCGCGAAGCGGAATGGTGAGAAGGCACAGCTTTGGTGAAGTCCAACACCCACGTTGAACAAACTGGCAGAGAATGTGGACACAGCACTTACAGAGGAGCTGGACTGAATCCAATGACCTCGATACCCCTTATCCCAGTAGAACCTCAACACTTGTTAAAATAATCAGCCATATACCTTCACAAAACACATATTACTAGGCTGCTCTGCGATCAGGGTAGGATCCACTTTGTTCGACTGTCCCAAAGAGCATCCCGTAGGCTTCTCCAGGATGGCTAAGGAAGGTGATCCAAGAAGGTCGAATGATCTCTGTGCTCCTCATCCTTACTTATAACTAACCATCCAATTTGACAATACAGAGGATCTTTAATTTTCATGTAACACTGAGATGCATCAGCCACACTATCCCCAACACTATCCACTGTCTTTGGCATCTCTAATTTAGTCTTATACACCCCTACAGGTTTATCACCATAGTAACCATAGAGAGACATGTCCATGAGGTTGACAAATTCCTCAAAGCACTCCTTCAACCACTCAACATCCTCTCTCAACTTAGGCAAGGTCATGTACTTTGATGTCACCAGAAAATTATTCTTTGTAGCCTTTGTGAACTCCTGCCAAGCTCCATCTATAGTTTTAGCAACTGCTCTTGCTGTGGTATTTTTAGCTTGACAGTAGCTCTCAGGATATCCCTGCATTGCTCAGAAGGCCACCTTCTTCCACTTGACAGCCTCTCTCAATGCTCATGTCCGCCAGTGGGCCCTAGGATTAAAGTACTGACTGCCCTTGGACCATAGCTTTCAGAAGCCACCTCCACAGCTAAGCTGCTGAACAAAGTCCTTTCAGACTCGATGTCCTCGACTTCACTCTGGACACATGAGAATTTCTTCTGAAGGCAGAAGGTGAACTCCGGCTCCAGCAGTCATTCCCAAAAAACCCTTGGTGTCGGTGTCTGTGGTTGTAGGTCTGTCCTGTCATCACACCAAATCCAAGTTACTACTAAGTCAGCTGACAGCTCTGTCCCTCTTTTCACCTCCAGAACATACGCCCGTAAAACACATGACACAACCACAAAATCAAACATTGACCTTCAGCCCAAATAGCTCTGACACCAGGTCCACTTAAGAGGCTGCTTGTGTTCAGTATGAAAAATTTCTAGCACAGAGGAGAACCCCCCCCCCCTCCCCGAGTCAGTTCTCGCAAGCATTTTCTTCCAATAAGTAATACCTCAAGCTTAGATTTACAAATGTACCTCATTAAAGAATCATAAAAGTTGCAACCTTATCTCTTTCCCTTGTATTATCACTTCTGAAGTGGCAACTGGGGGTGGCATGGTGGTGCAGTGGTTAGTAGCTTTGCCTCACACTTCTGGGACCAGAGTCTGTGTCTCCACCTTGGCTCCTTATTTGTGGAGTTTGCATGTTCTCCCTATGTCATTGTGGGGTTTCCTCTCCTTCAGGAACTCCTGTTTTCTCCCCCATTATCCAAAAACAGACTGAATTAGAGTTACCAAACCGCCCTTAGGTGTGCATGTGTGACACAATGGTGTGTGAGTGTGTCCTGCCATGGGTCATTGCCCCACCCTGTACTGTTTTTCACCTAAATGGCCTCTGGGACAGATGGATGGAAGCGGTAACTGAAACAACCAACCAATATGACTTTGCAAAATTCATAGACTTAATTTGTAGCCTTCATATGATATAATACGGCAACTACATTTTCCTAAACCAAAACAATCCGTAATAAATCAATAATCAAGCATCATCCAAACAGTCTTGCCAGACAATTTATGGTATGTTGGTGCCTACAATGACAGGACACTTTATGTGTGATGTTATAATGGTTTTCATATGTAAACATGAAATACAGAGTCTCAAATGCACTACAAAAAATACCGGTAGCAGAACCTGAATTGCAAGCAACTCAATGGACTTGCAAAATCTCCCATTAATTCATGTGCCAAAAGGCTCTAGATACCTGTCATGGCGGTAACCCTAGGATCTGCTGGTGGACACCAGTGATAAGGGAAGCTGTAAAGCTGACACAGGAGGCCTTCAGTGGAATGCAGGGGTCTGCTGAGACAGCTGAAAGGTACCAAAAACTTGTGCATGGGAGAAGGACCATGGAGACAGGAACCCAAGGACGTTCTGGCAAACATTCCAAGCCGTAGGAGCTTGACATTGTTTATCCTGTGTTCAGCAGGAGTGGAAGAGTGCTGACCAAACCTGGGGATATCGTTGAGCAATAGAGAAACACATGGAGGAAGTCCTTAACTAGATAGTTATGCCCTCTCATCACAAGTTAGTAGTGGACAGTACTGGTGGATCAGAATCCATCACTGTAGCTGAAGTTACTTTGGTGGTCGTTCTGAGACAGTATTAGTCTCCAGCAGGGCTGCATCTTGTCTCCACTCCTATTTGTCATTTTCAGGATATTGAGGTGCAGCCATGACTGGATGGGTGTCCTGTGGGGGTAGAGGCTTCAAGCTGATATCCCTGCTATTCTGCTTTTCTTATGCTTTTGGTCTCAACCTGCCAGGACATCCAACACACCCCTGAGTGGTTTGAAGCCCGAGTGCGAAGCAGGTATGAGAATCAGCATGTCCATTCCTGAGGCTATGGTGTTCTCTCGGAAAAGAGGGGATTGATCCATTCAGGTGAGGGGGGAAGAGTCTACGCTTAGCGAAGGAGGTTAAGGAGCTCGGGATCTTGGTTAGAGGGACCATGAGGCTGATGGGCAGATCTGGTCATCAACTGCAGGCTTCAGGCCCCAGGCAGGTCCTTAGTGGTGAGGCAGGAGCTAAACTGTCAGATGAGGCTCATGGTTGACCAATCAGTCGGCATCCGTATCCACACTCACCTACAGTCATGAGCTGTAGGTAACGATCGAGAGAACAAGGTCGCAAGGACAAGCGGCCGAAGGCAGGTTTTCCCCACAGGGCCTCGGGTTCGCCCTCCGCAACGGGGTGAGGAGTTCAGAGATCCGGAGGAACGTGGAAATAGAGCTGCTGCTTCTTTGGATGGAGAGGAGCCAGCTGAGATGATTTGGGCACTTTATTAGGGCGCCACCTGGTTGGCTCCCGGGGGGGCTGTTCTGGGCACGTCCCACTGGGCGGAGGCCTGTGCAGACATAGTGACACACTGGGGGGATTAAGATGTTCCCAGCCACCCCCGGGGGAACATCTCTGGGTGCATCTTTCATTCTCATTATCAGCTTGCAAAATCGGCGCCAGGCTTATGAAAGACTCGCCCTACTCCACGAAGCCCCGCTCAGGGATTGAGGCATTGTGTCTCACGTGGGCACAGGCCAAAGCAGCCCCTCTAATGCAGACACACGGGGGGCAGTGCGGCGGGAGCGCCTCGTCCCGGACTGGAAACACTGACTAATCGGGACAGATGCACTGGCGAGCGCTGGCAGGCCGTCGTGCGGCGACCCTGGGAGAAAGCTCCCGGCGAAGGCAGTGTGCTTTTTCCACGATTTATTAAAGCCCACCCACGGTGGGCCGGTCTGCGGCGGAGGGCACTATCTATTGCCTTCATCCCGGGGTTTTTAACAAGCGAGAGGGGAGTCTGGGAGCCTCATCGCCGCGCCCCTTCCTGCACCCTGACGGCTTATTAAAAATGGATTAGAGAGAGAAGGCGCGAGATGGCCGCCGCTCACTCCCTCCCGCCTCCCCAGGCCTGCTCTGTTGACAGCCCCATTTGTTTTCATTTTCAGGATGTTTCGCTCGATATCTAATGAAATAACTATCTACGTATCGAGCAAAACATGAAGAGCAAGGGGCGGAATTGTCTGACTGTCACTTACAGATCTGCCAACCCGCGTCTATCTGGATTCCATTACAATTTTGTCATCATGATATTTTACATTCTGTCACGGCCTGTAATGATTTTTATTGCCACCGGTACTGTATATCCTCCTGGTTAATATATACTGTTTGTTTGCCCCTTTGGCCTGTTTATTTATTTACTTATTTTAAGTAAACTATCAATAGCTAAAATAAATGGCTTGGAAAAATATGATACAAAAGAGAAACAAATGCTTAAATGAAAGTCATTGCATTTGTATGTAGAATGTGGTCATTCTTTTCTAACTTCCTGTGTGAGGTAAGCAGCAGGGACATTCCAGACTCTTTGCTCATTCCCAGAATGCACAGGTGTAGCCAATCAGAGGGTGTTCAAAGAAGCGCAGTGAAGCTTAAGTCCGAAAGGAGATCGGGAGCTGTTTTGCTAATGTGGGACTGGCCTTTGTTTTACTCTTGTTGTGCAATTTGGTGGGTTAAAATGCCACATCAGACAGCTCTAATTCACAGTCTGGCATCTACAGCCAGCTGGACTGTAATGAATCATTGTATGAGTTACCAAATGCTTGGCCATTACTATTATATTAGCTTTGTTTTAGTGTAGTTAAATAAACCTCCTTCAGGTTAAGGTCGGATGAAAAAGAAATCAGCATTGGTATTGCCTTGCCTTAAAAATCATGACTTTAAGTCACAAAGACCATAAAGTCATAGGGAGAACTCAGGCATTTTGGCAATAATCTGCACAGGGACTATTTAAAACAACTGCAGTTTGTATTGCTGCATTTAAAATGTCTTATACAACTCTAATCTCGCTATGTTTTTGAAGTAGCCATGGTTATACAGTTATGGGAGTTGATGAGCTTCTTGCATCATAAACTGCAACAGCGTCACTGACGCACAGTAACTTTTTCAGAGTATTTCTATCTGAGCGGGTGTTCAAAACCACAAAGTCGAGCACCAAGCCGCTATGTTTGTGATTTCAGTTTCTTTTTAGGAATTACAGACTTAAGCCTCTTCGCACATGAATAAACCATTATCTGGGGGTCAGGTGGAGTGACTAAAGCCCCCCAGCACCTCCAGCGCCACCCCCTGGGAGACCCCCTCAGTCACATGTTTGATTCAGAGGTGGGATGAAGAGCTGCTTTGTAAGCACTGAGGAAGTGTCTTGTCAGCACACACCGGCCCCTTTTGAAGGAACGGGGGGGTTGAGTGTGGGGGGTGGGGGAGGGCGAAAGAAAAATGTATACAGGACATCATAGCCACATCTCCTGGCACACCGCATTCCTTCCGGAAGCTCCTGTAGACCCTCCTTTGCTGACCAACACTTTTCCCTGCTCCTTCCTTTCTCCCCTGAGCTCCTGGCCTCGAATATTCTAAACACGAGAGTCTCCGCCAAGCCCAGAAGCTTCTATGCGGTGACACCAATCCGCCAAGCCCAGAAGCTTCTATGCGGTGACACCAAGCATAAATATCGTTTGGGCAGATGAAAAGTTAAAGGTTCTTAGGCAGTCTATTTGCAGCTCATCAAAAGGCTGATAATCTTGTCCTTTCTCGCGTAAATGCTATGAGCTCCTTAATTATAGAACAATCATCTAATCAAGCCTTAGGGAACCAGTTGTGGCAACATCCTGCCATGTAATGATTAGGAAATTCTGGTAATTATACACGGTTCTAACCTGCAAACCCCAAACTCATTTCCAGGCACTTCTATACAGATGTTCATCCCAGGTCCCAGTGCCTGTCTGCCTCTCTCGTCTCCCCGGTGGCCAAATCCATGCCGCGCTCGGCCCCTTCTGACGGCCGCACGTTGACGGATCTGGGTCTCTACGTCGCCTTTTCCGGAAAACATCAGAGTTGCCCCTCTTACAAAATGCCCCCAGTGACAATATCCTCGAGACAGGGGGTGGGGGGCTGGGGGGCAGAAGCAGACAAGTAGAAAGGTTTTCGATCGCATTACCATCCCAGAAACTGGCAAAAAAAAATAAAAAATCTTTTTGACTTAAAGGTTACAAATCAGGAGTAAAATGCGATTTGAAATGGTACACTTCTTTAACACGTATGAACTTTTCCGATAAATCCATCAATTCCTGAGTCTACGGTAAACGGGCCTGTTATATTTTGATCCTCACGCGGCCCTGTCAGCATTTTATTAACGGAGTCGCCTCTTTTATAAGCGGGCGCCGTATCGGAGCTCTGGGAGCCTCCAGGATCTGGCTGTATTTCAAATATCAATTGGTGGCATCAGGGCGCCTTGGTAATGTGAAGTATTATCTGAAATTAGTTTAGTCAATTCATCATCTCAAAGGGCAGTTGGTCTGGCGCTGATTAGTTATTGTACACACTTGTCAATTAAGGCTCCCCAGAGAGCAGACTTAGTGGAGACTCCTGGGGCCCGTTATAAAAGGCGGGAGGGCGAGCTTCGGCGGGGGGGGGGGGAGGAGCTGCAGGGTATCGGTTACATTACGCTGTTGGAGTAGAGTACACGGGTTGTCGTGTCTTTGTGTGCCCTTTGTGAGCCGGAAGAACACCGTAGCGATTGTGTAACATCCTGAGTGCATCCCAAAATTCTGTGGGAGCAGACCACAAAATAAGTATGATTAAGTGTATTTTAAGATAATGAACCAACTGGGACAGACCTGCCAGCAGGACGGATGTGGCTCTGCTCCTACCTTTAGCATCTCTCATGGAAAGTGCCTGCATCTCTCATGGAAAGTGCCTGCATCTCTCATGGAAAGTGCCTGGTGGAATACAAACCCCACCCGCAAACCCACCCTGAACCGGCCCCAAGAAAAGGTGTGGTTCGTGGGGGTGTGGGGTGGGGGTGCTGCGAAGCCCCCTGCCACCCCATCGCTCTGGGCACAAATCAAGCCTGCTGAGGTTCTCATTTTCCCGAATCTCCGGATCCACAGGACGCAGACACCTTCAGCTCGTCCTGGAAGTCTTGCCGCTTAACTACGCCAGCAGTCTCTGCGCGCGTTCTAATCGTTTGTAACGTACAATCATATCGTCAATTAGTTACGATATATTTCATGTATAAAGGATTAAGTCTTTGACAGTTTTGAGTTAGGCAGGAAGAGAGAGGCATTGAGAGACATTGAAAGAATTCGGCTGAGCTGTCACCGCGAAAGACACATGTTGAAGAGACATTGGGTTTGGGAAGAGAACTCGACGGACGGGCCGCTAGCGCCTAATGGAGCGTGAGCCTGTACCCTGGGAACGGCAGTGAGGGGGAGAGGTTCTCCTGATAAGACAGGCTATTCCCCACCTGCTCCAAAACACGAGGGTTACCCTCTCTTTAACCTATCAGCCCAGACTGGATACCTTAGATCCAAAAATACCAGGAAGACTGAAGTCACCATCTGAGTGAAGGAAGCACCGTGGTCTTTACGCCATACTCAGTCATTATCAATATTTAATACATTAATCACTATGATTATTCTATCAGATCAGTGGGCTGCAGTGATGTACAGCTCAAAGCCTCAGGCAGTAAGGATCACTTCCTTTGGTTCACATGGTTCGAAATCCAGCTAAACTTTTCTGATCCTTTGAATAATATATCCATATAGACCGCAGATGTTCTACATACCAGTGGGAGAGAAGAAGCTTTTCACTGCATACTCATGGTGTACTTATTTGATTAACAGCACGTTTTAGCCAGTAAGTATGGAAATATGCAGGGATATGCGCTTCAGGGCCTCGCCAGAATTCGATATTTTATTTAATATTTTATGGCACAATATGGGCAATGCTAATGCTCATAATTATGCATAATTAAACACATACTTGTAATTATATGCCAACATTCATCCACTCCGACCATTTGGACCCAGAAGTGGCAAAGAAAACGAGAATCCTCGCGTCTCTCGCTCCCAGAACAGCAGCCCGCTGACCGCCAGCATTGCCCCCCCCCCCCCCCCCCGATTTTATTTATATATTGTTAGAAGCCCCTCCCCTGAGAGCTCCACCAAGAGGGCAGACTTTGTAAATGCATACTGATGCACCACTAAACCACAGGGGTGGATGTAACCTTTCGCACAGGAAGACGACGTTATTAAGAAAGCCATTCATTTAAGGGTTTGCTGACCGTAACTGCTGTTCCCATTAGTTACCGAGCTGTCTTTTAAAATGTGAAGGAGAACCAAAAAAAAAAACTAAATACCACCAGACAAAGAAGCCTGTTGCATATCATTTCCGATTCAATTTTCTACCAATGACCTATAGTTACTAGCAAGCTATCCGCCATCCTTGGATGACAGACTTATGCAAGTGAAGATCCAGTCATTACTCATAATGTCAACGAAACGATCTCTAATGTCTGATGCCGACACACAGGGCCCGTTCGGCATAAATTAAACCTTTGATCCATGGAGCTACCTGTGATTAATACAGCCGTTCTCGCTGGTGCACCTTTTAGCCGGACACTTGGGGTCCGGATCAGAACCACTCTACTTTTCGGTCCAGCTGGATGGTCACATGTCCACATAGCCCCTCGGACTCTAAGGTCGCGAGTGGGACGAACCCAACACTCTTCTATGCTTTTTATTACTTGTAGTCACCCTAATTTTGTGCTGAATACATTCCTTATATTCTGATCAGACTTCCCAAGTCATGTGAATCAAATTGTCAAGAGAATGCTGAAACATTCCAGTGGCATACACACACAAAATTAATGTATTACTTCACAGATGAGGGAGGGAATAGATGACACACAACAGTCCTATTAATAGCTGCACCCACTTTTGACAAAAGAATTGTGGCAATTTTCCCTTAAAGCTATGATATTTAGCCTTGGGTTGATAACGTTCCTCATTTGCATGCAAGGCAATGCCGAGATATCGGCTAACAAAGGAACAATGGTGTTGTATCGCAGTTAACCACCACCGCGTTATGACACGCACACATAGTTATATGTTACATCTTCTCAGTGATGGTGTGGCCACAATGGAACGCCTTCACGTGTTTTAATTACAGCTGAAAAGAGACTGAAACGTCGCCTCCGTGAGACAGGGAGCAGGCAGCCTTCAGCCTGGGAGCCTTCGAACGCAGTTTGCCGCGAGCGCATGTGTACCGGGGGCACGGATGGTTGAGCACGGCCGCCTGACTGCGATCCGGGTCTGCCGGAAAGCCTCCCGGAACATCCCAGCACAGGCCGCGGGGGAGGTGAAGGGCCCAGGGCCAAAGAAGCGGCTCCGTGGGCTTCCGCGATGGAGGAGACAGGAGTACAGGTGGCCATGGAGGACCTGCCCGCAGCTAATGGTGCCATTATGTACCATCAAAAAAAAAAAATACACACACTGTAGGTGCATCCAGTCTGCTGGAGGCACCAACAGGGAAAATGCTGTGACTCTGAGAGCAAAGGGCAAATCAGATTTATTTGGACTCAGTCAACAACAATGATTAAAAATTGCTCCCCTGAACGTTTTTTGTTGAAACTGCATCGTTCTGATTCTGAAAACTAAACCTATAATCATAAAGAAAACTGTATCCTGTAATTCCATATACAAAAAAAATATTAAAATGCCATTAATAAATTACTACTGTTATAGACACAGTTCCGCAATATTGATGCACAATCAGACTGTTTGGATGGAGATCCATTTATTAAAGGAAATTTATAAGCTTAACATTGTCTCTCCACTGTTTTGAGATCACTATCCTCATGCCGCCTTCATTTATCACACCATCCACATGCCAATGTCCTTAGCAACCAACTAGTTACTTTAACTTGTCAATAAATAGGTTGCCTGTCCAATTGTTAATACATATAAATCGTAGTTATCAAGTAAAGTAAGAGAACAGCAAGTAGGCAGTTATAAATGGGCACTGGTGCTTTAATTATATTGCTTTTTTTTTTTTTTTAAAACAAAATGTGACCCAAATATAAGAGCAATGATGACATTAATTATTAGCCTATCAGGAATATATTGTACGCGTACTTTACATTTTATTTATTTACAGATTAGTGCCAGATGATAATGAGGCCGGATATGACATTATGTGGTACATTTAAACACTGTGCCTCTGTGAATGTACACTACAGCGTCACGGACACTGGGTTTTATTTGTCTTCCATAATTGCCAAGCACACAAAGGGCTGCTCTCAGTGCGCTGAAAAACAAAAACATTAATTAATATGGTCGGTGAAAAAGTCCTTGCAGTGAACGCACAGCGGCCTCGTATGGTACTGTGGGGGGGGGGGGCTGTTACGGAGAGCAGCCATAAGGATGTCAATGCTGCTGCTTGTGCACCCCCCCCTTCCCCCACCAAACTCTCACAAAGTCTTCCATCCTGTTTACGAGAAACAGGTACGTCCAGGGGCCTTCGGCGGCGAGTCTGACGACACACGGAAGCTAAAAGGTGAAGATGAGGTGAAATCCGTGGCGATGAAGGAAATGCATGCCGACGTGCATCCATGCCGCAGAATCCAGAAAGGTCAGATAAACCAGAATCATCACAAAAGGTCATTTTTTTGCTCCTCGCACAGCACGGGATGTGTAAAGCCGCATTCTTCATCTACGATAAATAAAGTTCACTGTCTGATAACGTTTTTCATTTTGTATTACAGAACACGGCAATGCGAGTTCATGCTCGTGATTTAAAATTGATAAGGATTAATATAAAAATAATGACACTACAATCCTGATATTTTGCTTTTGAGTTGGGGGGGGGTGGGCTGAAACACATAGGCTGAATTTTAGCTGGTACAGGGCGAGGCAGATGTATAACTGAACAAGGGATATGGAAGAGATGAGAAAGATATGCTTTCATACAGGCGACTGCTGGAGTCAAGGGCTCTTGTCTTGCTTGGTCACGTAGCTGTTGAATGTGTGGGTACAGTTGGAGTATGGATTCGAGCATCGCCGCGCTTTTATCTTTGGACTGGGCTTTCAACAATCTGTTTCTGCGCCGTGGTCAAAGTCGAGCGACCCCGGCTTAGAGAGACTGGCCGGGAGTAAGCAACGCGCGGCGAGAGAACTGGGAGCCGGCTGCCGCTGGTCAAGGAATTCTGAGGCATGAAAGACTGAGGATTCCATTTTCCTCTCTTTCAGAAAACAGTTCAAGGTCCTGGGATTGAGAAAAGTGATTTCTATTTCCATTTTGAGCACTTTCCAAAGCACTCAGAGCCTTTAAAAGCATGGTTACACCAGTTTAGTATCCATTACTTTTGAAAAGGGGTGGTCTTTTGGACTTTTGTGTGACTGTGAGCCCTCTTCTCTCCTCCTTCCACAGTCACGGCTGATGCAAATTCTCCCAAAAAAAAAATGATGAAAATGGCAAAAAATCTCCCATAAATCTGTTATACTGAGCTCTACAACATCTCAAAAAGGTCTTGCTTTGCATTTCGTGCTGGCCAAACAGGTTTGCACATACAAGAGATTTTACATTGGTGGTTGTTCACTTATACGCACACAAAAAACTATATATTTATAGCAATGAATATATACAGATCCAACTAGAATGAGTTTTTTAAAATATATGAGTAAATATGGTCACATTGCAGTGCCAGCAATAAGTATAAATTAACTGATGTGAAACTGACACACTTAATAAATGTTTGGAGCATTATTAGGGGATCGGTTAAGATTTTTTTGGCCAAGACTGCGTTCACACCTCATGGCGCGAGAGAAGCTAAAAATAGGATCATTTTAATTGACCAACAGCAGCGTCTGATTGACAGCAAACTGTTATGTAGAACACGTCCCATACTGCACGAATCAAGCAAGCATGAAATAGCCTGAAATGGAAGATGCTGTAAACTGTTTAAAAGTGCTTTTCTTTATCATACCTGATTCAAAAGGGCACCAGTTCATTGTGCAATGATGGCTAAATAGAGATCTGTATGCTCACTATTTGAGTTTAAACTTCACTCATTCTAACACCATGTCCAGCCGTTTTATACTGAACTAGTGCCAGTGAAAAAGAAAGTACGCAAAGACCGATTTAACAAGTAACGAGAACACAAACAATCTAAAACTGATTTCTTAAATCTTCTGTTGGACAGTCATCTCAACGGTAACAGCAGGCTCCCCTCATTAGTTGGATCGTGCTGAATATATTAGTGAAGATGGTTTAAATTCTTAATGTTTTTTCAGCTTTTGCTTTTTTCAGCCTTCACTTGCGGTCATTTCCTGTTGTCCTTAGGTCAAAAGAGGCGATACCTCCACATTTAGATATAAAGTAAACTTCAAAGGAAGCAGGGGCTTATTTTAAATTGTTCTGCACCCTGAAGCATAGCTTCAAGGCTCTCATTGGCCTTAAAGACCCAGCGTTTATCGGCTTTGGCTCCTTTAAAAGTCATCCCTCTTGGCTCTTCAGTTGTCTCCATCCTCTCTATCGGTGGAACGATACGCAGGTGAAAAATCACAGCGCGTAACTGTAAAAGGATGCTGGTCAGCAGTGCTCACAGGAGCACCGACCCCCGAGGGCCACAGGTTCGCACTGCGGAAAACAAGGCCTATGTCTCATTTAGCCCTCGTCCTTTAACAAATCGAAGCACGAGCCTAGCAATGGCTTCAGTTTCTCAGTCATGTCCATAAACACTCCTACGCCGGTGTCTTAATGAGTGCTGAATGCTTTAACTATTTTCTGTGCATTTTGACCGAAAGCAATCTTCACACAGGCATCACCAAAACAGTAATCTGGGAAAACAGGCTCTCATACAACTCAAGCACTATATCACCACTAAATGGGAGGTGTTATTCTATTGATATACACATTACAATGTACTTCCCGATCTTTGAAAAGATGTATCCTTCATTTAGATCAGTGTTTTTCAACCCAAATGGGGCCGGTCCTGACAGGGAGCAAATAAGTTGACTGCCTTGCAGGTCCCTGAGGACCGGACTGGGAAACACTGCTTCAGAATGCTGGATTAATCTTAAATGTGCTAAATATGAATAGATTTCACCAAAAAAAAACTGTGGAAACTAAGAGTGCAAGGAGGGGAAAGACTGAATCCTGATAAACTGCACACAGTGAAGAAGCGCGCGTCACGTTAAGCGCCTTACGTACAATAAAATGTTAACCCAATCAGATGGCACACAGCGGCCAGAGAGGCGGAGAGCTGCAAGAATGAAGAACGCACCCGGTGCTGGTTATAAATAGCGATTATGAAGGCAGGGAACGAGCGGCGTGTGTGAAGCCGGAAGGAGCCGGCAAAGGAGTTGGCGACAGAGATTTACGGCAAATTAACGGCAAGCAGCTGGACGAGAGTGCAGGAAGAAAAGAGGGCGGGCAGCCCTGACAGCATGGGGAGGCAGCAAGGTGAGAACGGCGCCGAATGGGGCCTGTCTTGCCTCCCTGGTCAACTCCGGCAAACGATACCCCCCCCGCAGATCCGTGTGCAGTGACAAACCCAGAAGACGTCGCCACGCCTCGCCCTACAGCCCCTTCTAGCTGGGCAAGCAGGAGTGGCAGAGCACATGAGCACATATCATTATTTATATTATAATAACACCGCTTGTTATTATCACCCTCTTGCTTTTAACCATAAATAAAATTTCATTTAGAGTCTCTTTTAAAAACCCATAAAGCATTAATATTGACTCGGGGCTGCAGGGCGGGAGTTCACCTCTCATCCACTAAGAGCATGGTCCATTTAACTTTTGTGCCATTAAAGATAATACTAATAAAAAGAAATTGCGAACACGAAATCTGCCCACCCAGCCCACTCCAAGCCCCACTCAACGCCTCATCAATATATATGCACATCCCCCTGGATGGAGATTTATTCTGTTCCCTCGTACTGCCAAGTGCATTTTTTTGCGGCAGGCAAGTTTCGGCTAATTGCGACGCAAGTAGCACCAGTGCCTTCCCAGTAGGACCCAAGTCCTGCCCAAACGCAGAGCCGCATCCCCCCCGCGTGTGCGCTCCCCTCTCCCTTCTCCCGAGGTGTCACGCTATTACGGGGATGCAGCGTTAATAAAAGATTGTAGAAGGAACTGACAACGCATGGTTGATCTAATGAGATCCCTAACTGTTCCTGCCATCTGCTAACAAGAAGCCATGACATTATCTAAGCTAGAGTTTGTGCCTTTTCATTCAATATAAATACAAACTTAAACACGGGTATATTGATGCAGTGATCTTTGTTCAACAAAATACTTCTTATCAAAGACATTAATTCCAAGTTAGATAAAGCACCAGTTATTGTTCACTGTCAACCGAATGGTTCTTGAGAGCAGATTTTAAAAAATCACAATAGATCTGCGAAACATACTAGAATGAGAATCCTAGGTGATCAATATGATGGAAGGGAAACTTCAGCTATACAGAATATGTAATTGTGGACATCTCAGGGAAAGATTCATGAATGAGCCATTGCAGTACAAACTGTCAAATTATTACTGCTTCAAATTTTCAATTAGCAGTTTTTTTTTTCAGAATTACATTTTGGGCAAAATATGTATAGTTGTTACTTTTTTTTCAGCGATGTTTTAGTGACGTCTGGACTTGACTTCGAAGGAAGTAGGATTCTACAATAGCAGGTATGGTTAAGCCTATTACCTGGACGTTTTTAAATAATTCAGGGAAGGAATTAATATTACACCTCTAATTAATTAGACCATATGAAGAAGGCTGAGGGAGGTTTCACACGATGACAAATGTCATCAGAAAGGGGAAAAAACGAAAGTGCCTCCTCAACGGAGATTATCCTTGAAAAAGCAACAATAAACTGGAACTGATCTTATCACAAATTGTATCCCTCACAAAGATCTCTCGCATGGGCCCCCGTCTTCAGCCGAGCTGGCAGACAGACCCGCGTGTCGCACGCGATTTACAGCAGGTATTTAGCTAAATCCGTTCCAGTAAAATGCAAAAACGGAAGCCTGGCTGGGACACACACACCGGTCGCGTCTGCAATCCCCCCACGAGCTGAGACGTGTTGTGATGCCCGGTAATCAAGACTAGTAAGACTAAGACTGAGACTAAGAGCTACGGTCTGATTGACTAACTACTGCTAGAGTAAAAAAAAATCCAGCTTGCTGTGTGTTATCGGGCTTCCGAAGGTGAAATGTCCTTCAGGGGGGATAAACGCTATCTGACTGCCGCTGTCACCCAGGCTACGGGGAATGACTGCATCCGTGCAGGAAAAGACACGGAGATTCGGTCCTTGGGGAAGTCCACCTTAGCTTCCCCATGAATCATTTCAGGCAGAGTCGCTGTAATGCCGCATCAGTGCCGATGATGCCCATTTACAATGAAAATGCACGGCAGGACGGCAGACAGGCTTAACGCAGAAGCGCGCACTAAGGTGCGCTTTCGTCGCCGACGCGCCGGTCACCGTCTCCGAGCAAATTGAAAAGCGCGGTATCCATCAGAGAGTAGGCTTAGGCCGCTCTCTTAACACGCTTAAATTGCAGTAATCTCCGATGCAGATCACATCTGCGGTTAATTGGAGGATTTGCCGGAGGATCTGAGCGCGGCTTCACTCTGCTCCTGCGCCCGTGTTTATTTTCGGAAAGCGGCGCCTTTAACCGTTTGCCGACCGAGGGCCTGGCGAAGATTTGGGGGAGGGGGCGCTGACGGCGGGCAGACATCGCTCGCTAGAGCCGCGTAATAAAACATAATCGTTCTCTTTTTGGGTCACAGGTGCTCGCTCGGCGTGAGCGGTGTCCGTGGACTGCGCCACGCGCTCGGAAACAGCGGTTCCGTCGGGAAACGCGCCGGCCCGGGGGAAATGGGCTTCCTGCGCGCGGCCGAGGGCGAGGCGAACGAGCCGCTCGTAAACACGCGTACGCGCGTACACATACACACACACGAGCCACCCCCGCGCTGTCACGGTGACGGCAGGAGGAGAGAGTGCTGGTAGGTAGGGGGGGGGGAAGAGGTGTTAAGAGTGCAGGGAGTGGCAAGCGATTATCTGTTTTTTTCCCATTACCCCGCTGTATACATGCGCCTCATTTACATTCATGGTTATCCAGATAATGAAGCTTTCAATCCGGGGGATCCTGCGGTGAGAACAATGAACCCAATTACCTCCCGCCGCCCGCGAGATGGGATGGCAGACTCCGAGACAGATGGGAGAGGCCGCGGTCGGCCGGCGATCCAATCACATTCATCTCGCGCACCCCCCCCCCCTCCACCCCCAACCCAACCCCG
>JAODJW010000033.1:5749699-5771224 GCA_026777045.1 Hyperopisus bebe | reverse complement strand
CAAACCCACCCCCCCCCCCACAACCCACCGCAACGACCCTACCCCCAACCTCTAGTCCTCACTATTTCTTGCAGCAGTGTGAGGTAAAGGTTCCCCGGAGCCCCCTCTGTCTCTGCCGCACGCTCAAGGTTCTCTTTCGCTTCAAGCGCTAGAAGGAGGAACTGTAACTTAAATGGAAAGGAAACTTTCATTGCTTTTAAGATCAGCATGTTGTTGGGTCTTTATACAAAAAAACCCGGAAATAGTGAAAAAAAACAGTGCAAACAGTTTATCAGAATATTACTGCTTATCCTTCCATCCATCCTCAACCGCCCCCCCATCCCATCCTCCAGGCTGCATTTCTTTTGCAAATTGCGTCAAAGAAACACAAAACGTCTGGACAGTATGTCTGCTGCATTAAATTTATGACTACATTTATCCTGCCCTAAATATATATATTAAGTCGTGTGAATCCCCTTATAATAACTTTGCCTTCATACACATGGCCGAGAGATAGTGTTAAAATAAAAAAAAAGCTTGCGGCTGCAATGGGATTTGAAAGCACAAGGGTAAGAGATGTCTCCCCCTACATAGGAGGCTGTGGAACACAAATAATCCATCTACCCATCCGTCTTCTAATCGCTTATCAGGGTTACAGCGGGGCCCGCAGCCCAGAACGCTAATAATGCTCCGTGTTAATCAAAAGGTTAATCAAATCACTTTCGGAGATGACCGATGGTATGTGCACACGGAGAGGAGCCTAACCTGGCGTGTGTTAAACTCCTTTACGAAGGTTTTGGTTAAGATTTTTCCTTAAATGTACTGCCCCAGGAGCAAGAAAGCAAGGTCAAAACGCAGATTGCTGCGTGATCGGGTTCAGTGTCGGGCGTAAACATTGCTTTTCACTGACATGCTATGATCGATAAACAGTGGGAGAGCTTTTTAAAAAGCGAAATCGCGGGGACAGGTTATCTGACTGGAATGCATTCCTCTGTACGTTAAAGTCATCTTTGCTGTAAAAGCACAGGGCATAACTGACGCGTTTAGGCAGCAATACAGTTTACTGAGGGTCCTTCCAAGTTCACTTTTTTCCTGCTAGGAGGGAGTCAGAAATCAGTTTTCCATTGGATGACTAAAGTGTGGCTGCTTTCTTTTAGATACATGACATCAATAACTTTTACTGTTGCTACCAAGGGCTGGCTTTACATGAGGTGTGAGGTTTTTTAGAGCTCGCGGGGTCATCTCTACAGGTAGATGTGCCTTGTCACCCAAGATAATGGCTCAAAGTGTTGAGTAAAGTGAAAGTGCCACTTAACACCCGGTGTGGTAACGATCGGGGAGGAAAACGACAGTCCAATCAGTTTTGTAATATAAGCACGCATAATGACAAAAAGATCCTACTTTCCCAAATAAAATTAATTGTAGCGTAATATAAGCCCAATCAGCTGCAGATATCAATGCGTAAGTGTTGTTTTTTTTTCATTAAACGTAAATTTTGACTAGCTATGTAAAAAATGCAATATATAAAACCACGACTGCTAGACAGAAGTGGAAAGTGAAAGAGACATGAAGACGGCTGAAACTTAATGCTTAATATTACAAATAGAAAATCTTTCACGTTAATAAAAAAAAATCGGGTAACAGCAGCAGTTCCTGTATCTAAGGAAATGCTTTAAATGATATGCCAGACAGTTTCCCAAAAGAGATTAACTTATCTCAAATAGCTAGTAAAATAAATCGTGCGATTTTTGTGCGAGATAGGAGCGCGTCGTACGCATTAACAATGGATGATGCGGGAGGCCGGGCCGCCACTACACGGACAGAGCAGCGCGTCGCAGCAGAGGTGAGAATCTCCGCGCCGGAGTTAATTGCTCACAACTTCCTCCACCCGAGGAAACGCCGGGAGGTGAGTGTCGATCGCTTCCAGGCGAACGGCGCGCACTTAGCGTAACAAAGACGGCGGCCGTCGGGGAGCTGTGGGCGTTCTGACTTTAAGCTTTTGCCGTTTATCGTCTTGCATTTTTCTGTGCAAAAAAAAAAAAACCCTTAATGATCTCTCTCTCTCTCTCTCTCTATGGCAACTGCGGCGTAAGGATGCGGCGTCTTACTGGGTAGTGCTAAGAGTCATTTACTTATAAAGATTATGTGTTGGATTGGCCTCAATGCACTATTCAATGCAGAATAGTGTTTTTTAAGGGAAAATAACTAGAGGGTTAATGTATGGTAATAAATTTACCATTGGATGAATTCCAGTGTTTTATGCTTGTGTCACGCAAATACTCCCAATACCCATATTTTTTTACAATCATCTTCCATAATTTTCAGCTCGTGATCAATATTATAATTGACTTCTGGATGGACGCTGCTGTTCTGAGAATAAGCAGCAGGCTTTCGGACACTATCCGTATCTTAATTCCCAAACCTCTTTCTTTGCGAAAGTCAGCCCTTGTATAAATAAAATGGAAGAGAAGATTATTTATCTTTTTTTTGGCTCTGAAATCCAAAGAACAAAAAAGGAACCTGCAGCAGTCATTACAGCTCGCAGTTGACCTTTAGCGGCAATTTTGCCACTTGTTCTGTGGCGATTACAAGACGGCGGCTCCTGAAATCATCTCAGCTTTGACCTGCTGTGATTTCTGCTTCCTGAGAAGTGGTGGAATCATATTCCTGACAAAACAGTGTGTTTAGCATTTCCTAAACTGTATTTCTGCCAGGGGGCAGCACTGTGGCTTGATGGGCAGCCCTCGTGCCTCACACCCCCTGGGGCTGCGGGGCTTGAAGTCCCCCCCCCACTCAGTGTCTACAGTCTGCATGCTCTCCCCCCGTGTTGCACGCCTCTCCGCCGGCTACTAAGGTTTCTTCCCGCAGCCCAAAGACATGAAGTTTTGGCTAATTGGTGCCTGTAAATCACCCCCGGTGTGTGAGTGTGTGCGTGTGCCCTATGATGGGCTGTCTTCCCGTTCAGTGTGTACACCATGCTGCCTGGGAGAGGATCCAGCCCCCCCCACAACCCTGAGCAGGATGGATAGTATCTATTCCTGAGGCTCTAAGTACAGTGTCCTCCTGTAATGTTCTGGATTCAGTGTAAGCGGCCTTTCTTCTGGTGGAAATGTTGAGACACAGTCCAGCTCCCTATGAACAATAGCTGTTCATGACCTCCAAGGTCTTGCATTATTATTACCCAGACTCTGTATAGGGGTAGTCTGGTTGCTGAGTGATGTCGTCTCTTCAGAGCTCTAGAGTAGGTTTCCATCTGCCCCCTGCACTTGAGGAGTCTTCACTAGCTGTCCTAACCTGGGATTTCCCTGTGCCCGTGTGTGAGTCCTGCAATGGAGACGTGTCCTCCCCAGGTGGCACCCCACCTTATGCTCTGCAGAGTGGCTTCCAGTAACCACCAATGACTGAGTAATATTGTAGCGAGCATTATAGAGAGTACTGGAGAATAATGAAGAATGCTGTAGAGTATTGCAGAGAGTACTGTGGAGTATTGTACAGAATACTGTAAAGTATTGCAGAGAGTGCTGTGCAGTGTTATTGTAAATACTGTAGAGAATTACAGAGAGTACTGTGGAATATTATAGGGAATACTGTAGAGTTTTGTAGCAAACTAAGTAGGCTTGCTATGAGTAATATGGTCACAGAAGCTGGCATCTACTTTCAGTATTGAGGGCTGGGGTTGGACACTTTATATAAATTTCAGGAGACGTATTATTTGTCATTCATGTGGATAATACTATAATGAACCTGCTTTGTTTAGTTCTATTCATCCTCTTCCTTGCCTTTTTAATTGAAGCAGAGCTGCCTTTTATTAGGATACAGGTATGTTTCCCTGCCGATGAATGTAGAGCGGAGCACAAAGTGAATGCACAGGAGAAAAATAAGGCCAAGCAGCAGTTTGCTGGCACCGCTATGTGCCAGGAGAAGCGGCACAGGGCCGACACCAGCCAAATTAATGATCCCGGGGGAGGCTAAGGTAAAGCCCACGGCTCCGGCCTGACATCTTTGTACTTGTAAGAGCACACAAATTAGCCGGGCGACGCGGCGAGTAATGACCGGTCAGCCCGCGTCAGGCCCGTTTAACGATGTGGGCGAGGAGGGAAGCGGGAGGGGGCTGCTGGCTACTGTCACCCGAGGATGTGCTCTCGGCGTACCTGCAGCCACCGTGTCACCCCATGTTATTTAAGCTGTGCTCCAAAAATACAAGCCATCCGCTCGCTAATACGCTTTACATCCTGCGCTGCACCCCGCGTTTGCCAGAAAAAACACACGCGTGCTTATGAGCACCCAAATGCCAGCACGGCCGGATTATTAAGAAGTTCAGGCAGAACGACGCTATTACAATTATTCCGTCGATCCGTGCCTTTTCCACAAGCGCTTATCCCCGGAAGCACGGGGCACGAAGCAGGGACACCCCGGATGCCGTGCCCGATACAGCGCGTTACCGTTTTATTTTTATTTTTCTATAAAAAAAAAAACTTTTTCTCCCATAGCATTGTGCTGATGACACTGACGCACTGCTCATTATTTGACTTTCTCTGTATGAGGTCATTGTCCATCCTCTCCATCTGTCTGTCCATGCATCCACCCAGCCATCCATCCATCCATCCATTCATCCATCCATCCATGCATCCGTACCTCCATGCATCCATCCAACCATCCTTCATCCATCTTGCAGCAACTTATCTAGTACAGCGTTACAGGAATTGGTAAAAAAATATATATACCAAAACAAAATGTGAATTATAAACCGCACAACTGAAACTGAAAAAAAAAATCCAGTTACTAAATTTTCCAGAAGATACTTCCCCATTACATATATAAATATATCTATATTTCATAATCTCCCATCAAATGGCAAAACCAGGAAGCAGCACCTCCACACAGGAAGCCACTCGACAGTACGGTGCCCTGTGGCGTGTCGCCTAAGAATGGCTCTTCCTAGGGTTAAGTCCGGTGGAAAAAAGCATCATCGAGGATGGCAAGAGGACCGGCGGCTGTCAGGCGCTGCCGCCTGGCCCAGAACAGCGCCTCTCACTAATGACCGCGAGATCTGAATTCCCTCACTCCCGCGGGGAAACAGCTGCTGCCTCGGGCAGCATCTCACGCGGCTTTGAAGGGTCGCGGCGCTGGCGGCGCTCCTACCCAGCAGAAGCGCGGGCATGTTGCGCCAGCATGGTGGCTAAGCCCACTGAAACCCCCATCCAGCCAATTTACTCATCCAACATGCCAAGTTGCCCCTAATAGAGACACAGGGGATGGCCTGCTGTGAGGTCCTCCCAAAGACAGGGGGCGAAATAGGAAGGATGAGATGGCCAACTCCACATGTATCTTTTCTGTAGAGGGAAAAAAAAGGAGTCAGTTTGATTCTCTTCAAACCAATTTTGTCAAATGACAAAAAGCCTCCCTGATATTTCCCTCGCAGACTCGCAGACTAACACATAGCCCCTGGTAAGGCTTACCCTTTACAATGTGATATGCAGTCACAACAACGTGCGGGGCGGGAGGGGGGGGGGGGCTGCAGACTGCCAGGCAGCGTGCTGAACTTCCATTGTGGCCGCGGTTAATAATTCCCGCCGCGTCCCCTGATAACTAGAGCGCCCGAAATAAAGCTTCAGCCTGCCGTGTCCCCGCTTTAAAAAGGGCCGGCGGTGGGAAGCCTTCAGTTAACGCCATTATTTAAAGGCGTGTGACCAGCTGCCATCTGATGTGTCCTTAAACACACAACACAAGCCTTCCTCATAAGACGCTGTTCCCATAGCGCCTCACACTGATTAATATGTTTACACTACACCTTCACACAGCTGCGTGTTTATGGCAGGAGTGTCCCAAAGTCTCTTATTCTCATATTTACTTAGCATATTTACTTTCCCTGTCAAACGTGGGCTGACAGTGGAATTTTTTTCCTGAGCCGTCCCCCCCTCCCCACTCTTGACTTATCTCCTCATCAACAGTCACAGAAAACATGGTGCTAAATCAATATTAGCACTAATAATGTAGCCTATATTTTGATTGCGGCCATTAGAGCCTGCACTTGAAGCATGCGGGATGCGGTTGCAGCCATCGGAAGCAGTGTGAGCGCAGTGCGGACCTCCTCTTCAGCAGGAGCGCCAGAAGCCGGCTCCGGGCCCCTGCGAGGAGGCAGGCGTCCGCCGCCGTCTGAGGGGCCCCCGCACCGACGTCGCACTCGTCTCCGGTGTTTTCTGTATGATTTACGGCCCCTTTCGTCATGTTTTACATGCGGCACGAAATGTACAGCACGACGATGTCAGAAAGATCATTATTGTTAATTCCATGAATATGGTGAGAGGATGGAAGACAGGAGCAGCAGCTGAGATGGGGACCGCAAGCGTCTGCACAGCTGTCGAATTCACGTGGGGGCAATTTCCACGCCAGTGGAGACGTGAGACGAGAAGCACCGGTGATGCGATGCTTTGGTGTTTAAGGCAGGTTTGGAGAACTCCCTCAGATGTACGTGAAAGGGTATGAAGATGAGTGTCTGATCGCTGGATACAAAAGCGTTTGTGTGCTGAACTCATAAAGGGAACAGAGGACCTTCCTGCATAATGGATGACGCTTTCACTCAGTTGACAATCATTTAAAATTGGCCAGTCATTGTTAGTATGCCAATTTTGTTTGTTTTTCAAAGACTAAGGATGACATTTGTATGTCATATGTTGCCATTAATGAAATAAACATTGTGCAGAGGATGAATTCCTGATTTTCAAACGTTTAAATGGTATAATAATTATGGATAGAAAGAAGTGAGGCTTTAAAATGAAATCCACAGTGCCATCGCTGGCTGGCTTACAGATGCGAGACCTACAGAACCCATGGGAAACAGTTTAAATCAGTCTTTGATAGGGCGGAACATTCCTACCCACAGTAACAGGCAGTGTGCATGTTTTTAATATAATGAATAAATAAATTCCATAATAAATAAAATTAAATATTTGTTTTTGCACTGTTTTTATTGGTTGAGACCAAGGTAGCTTTTGTGGTGCTGATGCTTGTTCATTCTAAACCACATTTATGACCTTTATCGGTCATCACAATGTACTTCTGTCCATCTTTACAGTGCTGCTTGGGCCTCTTTATGAGTTTTTCAACTGATTGCGGTGTTTGATTAAAGCGTGACGTGAACAGGACACCTTACAATTTATCCAGTGATTCCTAGATGGTATCATATTGTGCAATAATATCGCATAATATGTAATATTAGTCTGGAAGCTCTTAAATGTTGTCTGTAAGAAGAAACTATATAATCAAATGTCCATTATATGCCAAACATATAAAGGATAATTTGCACAACAGATGAGACTCAGTCTCTGTTATCTGATTAAACTGCAGTCAAGAAGCTATTATACGGTAGTGATGTTTAGCCATTCTATGGGAGTTGGGCCATATGGTGAATAGCAATGAAAGCAAAACCAGTGAGAGTACCAAAAAAAACCAGCAATATATTGAATTTAGAAATAGACCGGATCTGTTGTATTATGTGGTTCCATTCATTAGGCACCAAGAAAGCGTGTGCTGCAGAATGACATTCGGAATTTCAGAATTTCATTCGGAATTTCAGAATTTCATTTGGAACCGCGGACGCATGATTTACATTTTTCTGTTGAATACCTATCTTTCAGACTGTTCTGTTGTACTCCCTATGCATCCCCTAAAAAGGCTTATTTTAGTAATACTGCTTTGTGTAACGCTGCGGTCTCTCATAAGCATTGCTGTTTATTTGGAATCATGGTGCAGCGCTGTGAGGCTGGCACGCCCCAGCTCGACACAAGGCCCGCACGCGTGCCAGCTTGGCGCCATTTCACAATGGAGAATTGGCCAGTTATGAGACTGGCACTCTGATCCAGTTGGTCACACTCGAACCTGCTGGGACCTCCTGCTTAAAAAACACGTCAGCAGGCTGGTAGAGTCACTCCAGACTGCACGGCACATCTGCCCTCCGTGTGGTTCCGCTCTGCCTCGTCTGGCCAGGGTTGCTGGCCAAGGAGGGGCTCGGAACCTTACACTCTGCTGCCTTTTGGATTCACTGATTTGGTCTCACCCAACGAACAAGCCATGCATTCACAAACCTGCATAAACCAACCAGACGGTGATATTTCATGATATTCAAAATAGCAAAGCACTCACCTCGGTTCTGGGTTATGATTAATGTGCAGTGTATGGAAATAAATATGTTCGTGGCATCATCATCTCTCTTTCCTATTCATACACACGAGGCGTATATGGGACATTATCTTGATGTGCTTGTTATGTAACAGCCTAATGTGCGCTCCGTAAACTTAAAAGGTCATCGGGAGGGCTGATGATGTAAAAATGGGTAAAAGGCAGGTCATACAGATGGAAGTGGTCTTACGGTGATAGCACAACTCTTTCCCACAGCTACGTTTACCCTTTCACAGCACTGGAGCGTGGAAGAGTGCACCAGAGAGTGAAACACAGTGCTATTGTCAGGCTAACGCTAACTGTGGCATGTTTATGCTACTCTGGTGTGCAAGCACACATGTGCTGTGGCTAAACTGTTGTGACTCCTCATTCTACCCTTGGGTAATAAAAATCGCCATGGCTCCGGGTCTGCTAAATGTCTAGGAAATATGGGTAGCCAGTGTGTATTTTGTGCTATAGTGTTGTTCCCTGTAAACAGGCATTTGGTGTTAATTTCGTGTAGCGCCGGCTGAACATTAAATACAGCAGTTAGCAGGTTGGAAATAGGCTTCTAAGAGCATGTGAGCTTGTGATATGAGAAAGTCGATAATGCATGAAACCAGGAGATCGCACACAGACCGTTTAACCGCGAACACAATCATGTGTCCCGTGAGCCGGACACGTCTTTGTTTACTCGCATTTTTCTACAGACTCAGAAACACACAGGAAATCTAATTTCCTTGCAATGCAATCCATCCCATCAGATGAATTATTTAAATTACGCACTGTGGAAGCTCGCAAGCAGCGGGAACAGCGAGACGCCCGGGAAAACAGCGGTGTGGCGGGAAAATAGCGGTGTGGGCTTTAGAATGAAGCATGTTCCAGGTCGAGCGGGGTCGAGTTACCGGGCTTTCCCGAGTACTGGAGAACATCTCCGCTAACAACTCCAAGGTCCAATAGTACTCCCTGCCACGCTCCGTCAACATCTGACAGTAACACTATACAGCTGGAGCACTGACATTACACCGGCCTGGAAAAATCTCTAATGGTCCGCGACTCCTGCACTGCGCGTGGCCCCTACTTAACATTCTGAATCAATGGCATCCCAGATCCTGAGATATTACCACTAGCGGAGAAGCTCGCCGCTCCTAAATTTACCCCTCCCCGAAGCACGTTCTGCCTCTCCCTTATTCCCTCGCAACATTAACGGAAGGCAGATGTCCATGAGCGCGTCCAGGTTTTATGCTCACATTACTGCTTCTCAGAGAGTCTTTTTTCTTAAACTCTCAGGTGATTTTTATAAAGCGCAGCATTGATCACAATATGTCCAAAGCCCACGTTACAGGCTGCTCGCCCATATTTTATTATCGATGTGTCAGGTCGTTCATTAGCTAAAACCCTAGAGACAGCCGCAGAAGTCTTTTGCCCCATTACTGATCATTTAAAAACTTAGGCTCAAAGACTTCTCACTGACCAAAATTGACACTTTTTATAAGAAAAACAATGAAAAAAATAGTAAAATAATTGAATCTTTTAGCATAACTGGGAATGTACTGTATCAGTGCGCTGTATAGATATCTGAACGGTTACATAAATCCATCCATCTTCCACTCTGCTTAGCTGGCAAAGTGTCCCAACCTACATTGAGAGAATATATATACAGTACCAGTCAGAAGTTTGGACACACCTGCTTGTAATACGTTTCCCTCTATTTTAGCTGTGTTATTCACCTTATAAGCTCCTTTACAGCTCATAGGAACCTTGGATGTTAGCATTATGGCCCCAGGCAATGAAATAATACATATCAAATGTTGCAACGACCAAGAGGACTGTTCAAGATCTCGAAATTTTCTCATATTTTAGTCTATTCAAAATAGCCCCCTTTTGCTTCAATGACAGAATTGCAGACTCTTGGAATTCTTTCAGTCAGCTTCCATTTGTAGCCACCTGGAATGTTTCTCCAACAGTCCTGAAGGAGTTTCCTGAAGTTCTGGGCAAAAGTTGGCTACCTTGCTCTTACTCTTCGATGCAACTCATGCCAAATCAAATCTGTAGGTTTAAGGTCGGGGGATTGTGGGGTTGGGGTTGTCTGTTGCAGCACTTCTCTTTCCTTGTTCACAGGATAATAGTACTTACATAATAACAGTACTTGCAAAACCTAAAAATGTGCTTAGGGTCATTATCTTGTTGAAAAAAAAATGATTTTCAGTAGGCGTGTCCCAACTTTTGACTGGTCCTATACATATACACAGACACATATATGTATGGGCTGTCAGAGTTAACACATTAATGTCTCCCGTCTCTCTTCTTGGCTCCCTATTGGTGCTCACATCAAGTTTAAGTACTTGGTGCTAGCTTATGGCTCCATCAATGAACAGGAACACATCGTCACACAGGAACATCTCCATCAAAAGGCTCCTCAAGACCTATATCCCGCCTTCATCTCCTTCAGTCAGCAAACCAACATTGCACAGAGCTCCTGGCAGCACATGAGAGGTGTCACTACAGATAGTTCTCTTGTGTGGTCCCCCAATGGTAATATGAACTGCTGAACCACATCCGGTCACCTGACTCCCTCTCCACCTTCAAGAAACACCTGAAGACCCTTCTGTTCCATGAAATCCTCTAAATCCCGATGCCTCCAACATTCCATGAATGTTCATATGTTGCATTTCTGGTTTTGGAATAGTCTTATGAGGTTCCTGTTTTGATAGAAGTACCTCTTGCTCTTATCCTGCTTACAGTACATTCATACCTGAGCTTTCATTGGAAGTTCAACCTAGATGCACACATATCTAGTTGACTCCATGACTGCACAAAGGTTTGTAATGTGATGTTTGCATGACTTGTATGTCACTTTGGACAAAATATGTAAATATAATGTGTTACCGTCAATTTTAAAGTCACAATGTATTACTATATCATTGACTGCGTTTACTGGACACGGTAATTTTGAGACCCCGATGAGAAAATAATATGAGTGAAATTTTTTTGGTAGAGACCTAAAGTATTCCTTCCAGGTTGTAAACAATGTGAGAACTTTGGTTGTGATGTTGCATAGCATCCCAGAATTCACAGCTAAAAACAATTTTTGAATTAACATTCCGTTAGTGTCTCATGGGAAAGCTGAAGGAGGGGAGAGGCACGGAAACATCGTTACTTGGTTCATTTCATTTTTAAAAATGACCAGACTGCTCAGAGGTTAAAAATATCATAATTTGCAACAGTTGTTTTATTTTATTAAAGGCTAAAATCTTAAAATGAAGACCTTGCCAGTTATTAACACATCTTCAATGGTTGTCAGGCTTCTGTTTTTAGAGCCATTCACCAAAAAGATTTTTGATTGAGATGTTTTTGTTCCTAAACATTCACATTCTGTTTTGAGAGCAATGTCATAAACTGAGAACAGAACGGGTCTGTTGGTGGACAAAGTGGAGTGAATTGCATTTATGTCCTAGCAGTTTTATTTGACCCATGTGACACTAATATGGGAATAATCTATTTTTGTCTTTATTTTGAGACTTGTGTTTGAAATACATAAATTTCTACACTGAATACACAGACTATAAAATCTAGTGTGATTTAAAACTTAATCGTCTGACAGCTATTTCCTTTAAGCTTAGGATACACTGGGTTATCATTGAAAGGCTCTTAGCCTGTAATGTGAATGCGCTTTCTGGTGAACTCGGCCCCTTTATGTTACAGCAGAGGCTTTGAGTCCGCCAAATGATAGCCATCCCGAGCTGACGCTCTGCATTAATGTTGGCAGGAAAGCCTGGAGAAACAGTAACATTTCACCACGTTCAGTGTCTGGCACCCCAGCACAGAATAACCACGGTGTAAAAGGAAGAGCGCGCTCTGGCCTCTTAATTAACTCCTGTTTGGCAACAGGATGTGTTCCTGACAACTTTAATCCATCAGTTATTAAGGCCTTATTTTAAAGGGCCAACACGGACCAAACGCCATTAATTACAGACCCCTTTCATCTGCAATTTTCCTCAAAGATTCTTGGGCAAAAAAATGTGGCTCAACAACTGATTTTTTTCAGCCCAATTAACATTCATAAAATATCCCAATCTGTCTGTCTTCCTGCTCACAGCGCTGAAGAGGACCTTGTTAATGTAATGAATGGTATTTTTTCCATTTTTTCTGTTTATTCTTTGAGCTCTTGTCCAGTTTCTATTTTGCCATTCAGGGCATCGGCGATATTCTGCTTTCAAAAGCAAATCAAAGAGCACGGTATCTGCTGGGCCCAATTGTGCACCGATGGATGCGGTGCCTTTTAGACTTTTAATAATGACTAATGCATGAATAATAACTATTGCTGTTCATGAAGGTGCAAATTTGTTAAAGGCGATGATGTCAAACACATACGACAAACAATACATTTCTGCAAAACGATAAACCACAATTATGCTGTAATGACATAAAGGAGCCAATAAAAACATATTTCTCTGATATTGTTATAAACTAGACATAAATATTTTAACCTTAATTTAATAGTATACTAGGATTTACTAGGATTAATTAAAGGTTGAGGCTCTTTTTTTTATGTCTTCCTAGCTTTCGTTTCATCCTTGGCAGTTTTGAGTACTCATTTGTTACTTGATTGTTCTTTGTATTGTTATTTCATTTCGTCAGTGACATGCTTGGAAGATACCATGGCGCTCGATACAGCGGGATGTCCGCTATAGGAAGCAATCCCCCCCACTCAGTTACCAGTGGACCAAACCAGCCCAGCTATCCGTGAGGGAGGGTTGAAGGTTAGTCAGGCAAATATTTAATGTAAGTAACACTGTGTGAGAAATATCAAACTCTGATGTCTTTGTGTCGTTATAAATTTGATTCATTTAGGATGAATAGCATTTAGTTAAAAAGATTTTTTTTTTATTTGAAATGACATTTGGGATGTAATTTGTACCTGAATAACCTGATACTGTAATACTATAATGGATTTTTAAATGGTTATTTTGTTTATGTTTATTTGAAATGGTTCAGCAGGGATTGTTTGTTCCTCAGTACTGGCATTTTAGCTTTTCAGAAATGGAAAATACGGACACTCTGTGTACTTTTATGCTTGCAATACAGATACAAAATAGGCTGTCAGAAAATTAAGCTGGACTAATAAGTATGGTAATAACTCGGAAAATATTCCCAAAACTGACTTTTTCCTTGCTTAAAATACATAATGCATCTTAAAAATAATGCAAAATTGTTGTGCGTTTCTGTCACTTATGGACAATTGTTGTGCATCATTATTAGGTTCCACAAACTCCATTATAAATCCCCTGGGGCCTGATAAACCCTCGGTGACCAGAATCATAAGGAGAATTAATGATGTCAACATTACCATCCAGCAGCTATTCCTGGGCTTCAGGCAGAGGTTTCCGGGTCCTCAACCCGCCCTGCTTATGTAGCCATAAACAGTATCACCGCAAGGCACAGATATATGTTTAACCTCTTTATTAACCTTAATATATGCTTTGTTCAAATGGCATGAGCGAACAGCTACTAAAATGGGATTTGAAGGACGAGATAAGCCTCAAATATCTTCAATCACCCAAAAATGAGCACAGGACTAGAACCTTTATGGTCTTTAAATGGAAACCGATCTGTTTGAGCCGTAAGGTCCTCTGCGCCCCCAGAAACCCTGCGCTCGTGGGCTGGCTGCCCCGTATTCGGATGACAGGCCCCCTGCCTGTCTTCTTTCCTTTGTGTCCACATTGTGTTTTACCACCGCGAGTGCGACGCGTGTTGTGACGGTGGGGGACATCAGCGTTCTTCGACAGACTGCTTTGTGCATTGCTCTTTGATCTCCAGTCATGCAAAATACAAACAGAATATTATTGACTGAGTCACAGTCATTACGGCATCACACCAGAGGGTGTAAAAAGGAAATTGGAAAACAGGATGCAGCTCAACAATACATGTTGTTACTGTAAGGCGGGAGAAACACAAAGGGACCACCAGTCTTGCAGTGCTGCATTTTACATTTTTTACAGTAGATGGTTTATTTGCTCATCCCAGCCTGGGTGTCCCTGTCTTGCACTTTCTAGGCTGTATGTCAGAGTCAGTGTGACTCTGTACCTCCCCTCTACTAGTGCCTGGATGGATGGGTGCATGATGGATGGATGGACAGGTAGAAGGGTGGATTTCATTCCTTAAAATGTGACATTATAATTCTGCACCCAACTGCTTGTAACCTGCTTTGAAGTTCCTCCTGATGATACATGATAAGATCCTGCTGCACTATATGATAAACATCTGTCATGCTGATCTTTCGCTCCTGTATCCACGGAAACCCTCCGCTGCCTCGGGACTCCTTCCGGAAAGCTCCATGGGCCGAAGGGCCCTTATGCGTGCACGCTCTCTCTCTCTCTCTCTCTCTGGATCTGCCTGAGACCAGGAACACTTCAAGGTCATTTTCTGTCTTTTTAATTACACGGCAGACACCAGATCCGAGAGAGAGACAGTCTAAACTGCGATACAATCTCGGATGAAGAAATCTGTCTCGCTTATATGAAGCGAACAAAGGGGGGAGTTTGAAAATAAGCGCGCGCTCTTCCAAAGATATTCCGTCTTCAGTCAGAGTGAGATTTTAAAAGTAACCATGGCGACTGCAGTATAAAATATGTATGTCCTTTACAGCATGTATGTGCATGGATATTTTTGTGTGTTTTTAGGTGATGTGCGTGGTGAAATCTCCTGTCGTGAGATAGCGGAGTATGCCCAGTGTGTGTGTTTGTTTTGCCAGTGTGAGCTCCTATGCGTGTATGGATGTGTGTGTGTGTCTGTAATTCTTAATAGACTTTGACATTCCTGGAAAACGGAACACTTTAATTCAATGAGGGAACCAGAATGCAGAGCCTCACTAAAACTGGGGCATAAAATTCACTGCTGGGTAGGGGCCAGCTGCTGAAGAAAGGACAAAATCTATGGTCGACGTTCTCCGGGTCTGAGAATGCTAGCATCATTCACCGGGCCCATATTTTCACTGTAATAAGCATCAGGATTCCATGCACAGACTGTCATAAAGCCCCATTAAGCTCCCTCACAGACCTACTCACCTCCGGCTGCTGCCTAATCCAATCTGCCACACTTCCCCCTCCGCCAAAAGTTTGCGAAAATATTGAATGGTGGTATTTCCGAAGAATACATTCTGCATATATGCAGAGGTGGATCTAAGGGGTAGCGAGAGCTGGGAAATGATAGTAAATATTGTACTAATATCCTTCTAAATACGTGGCCACCCCTGTCGCCATGCCACAGGAAAATAATAAAAACAAAACACAGATATTAAACGCATAGAAAAGACTGGGTGCAGAGTGGCCACCCTCAATAAATACAACTGCCCCCTGATGACCATTCTATTCAAAATTATCTGCAGACACCACTGCGTGTTCATTTTTCTCTCTGCTTGTTTTCTCTCCCCCAAATCCAGCACACCTGATCCAGAGTGCCCGCCCCCAGTTCACGCCAGCCTAAAACTCAGGCGTGGGGATTGGGTGAGGGTAGGCTGAATGGCGGACTTGACGCTTATTTCAGAGGGGTGTCATTAGCGTGGGAAGGATTGGGAGGGGACGAGGGGGCGCAGGCTGATTTGGTGTGGTGTTGTGTCGCACGCTGAAGCAATCAGCCAATCAGCTGGCCGCCGCAATCATGGGGGGTGCTGCCATTTCCCAGGTCACTGGGGGGTGGTATACTGTAAGGACGTGTGGTGGGACAGGCGTGACACATACCGCGCAGAGACAAGTCGCGGTAAATGTGAGATATTATACCTCCTGGTGAAGGTGCTAAACGTGAAGCGGTTCGGTATATCGTTGTGTCGGTGCCGTCTGGGTAGCTTAATCAAAAGTAGCGATGTAATACATATTTTGAATATTTAAAAAAACCCTTTGTGGTAAATGCTGCAAAATTGCTCAAAATTCTTTGTTTTTCTCTGTAAATCTAGGTTCTGCCAAAGAAATTTGCATATGGAAAGTGGGACAGAATACTGTAGTTTCACATTGTTGCATCAATCTCAGCACTGCTTCTCACCAAGGTCACCCTTTGACACGCGTCTAAACGGCATTAAACTGCATCCGTCAGCCAGCTTTAGAAAATCTGCAACAGCCTAAAAACTGCCTTTTTTTAGATCACTTACAACAAACGTCTTTCATTTGTGTCGTGTCACAGTTACGTAAAAAGACAAACGTGTGTAATTGTTGTTGATTTGTGCCACTTTCACTTTGTGTTCTTTAAATACAGTTAGGCACCATTGTCTCTCTCCGTCTTGGATCCTCACAGCTTTTTCGCTGAATGGATCGCCTATTTTAAAACGTGCGCTGTTTTTACATTTATGTTAATGACACTGACTCTGCAGGATCTGGATGCGTTTCCTATCAGCTTGTTCAGTTTTACACTGAAAAAAAGTGGAATTCCTTTTGACCCCAGCCAAAGTAAATGGTTAGAAGATGAATGGATGGACAGAAAAAGGGAAATTAAAATTAAAATGAAACAATTGTCCGAAATTGGCAAGAAATACATTTTGTAAAGATAATACTGTACCATATGAAGTAAACTGGTAAAATATATCTCTATTTAATGCAGATTAAGCTCCTGTGTACATAAAGGTTCACTTAAGCACATCACTGAGGCTCAGCAGAATGATCCCATGCAGAAACATCTCTGAGGGTTTCCTCTCTGGATCTTTCCTGCATTATTTATGTCCCAGAACCTTGGATGTTAGCAGTACGGTAAGTGCTCAGAGTGTCCAGCTGTGCCTGCATTTGGGGCGTGTGCGGCGTTTACTGTACCACACGGGTGTAAAGTTAACCATCCTGCTGAAGCATCGTCACTTTGGGTGCTCGGATGCGACGTAAGGACGGTGTGTCTGCTCGACGGTACGAGGTCGCTACCTCCGTCAGGGACTCCGTCACCGTCCTTAAAGGAAGAGGCAGTTTCCGCATGGGGCTGCCCCGGTGAAGGCAGCCGTTTTGGTTTCTCATCATTATTATAATAATCTGGGGGGGTGGCGGGGGGGGGAGACTATAAGAAGGGGTGAGAGCGGCGTGCTGCTCAGAACTGAGGAGACAGGGCTGAGGGATCGACCTTGCCTGGCCTTTCTTCGGCGCTGTCCCTAGCATCATGCTGCCATCTCCGATACCGCTGGCTGTTTGGACCTGAGGGATACCTGGCGGGATTTCTGACCCCCGGCTTCTGGGTTTGACGGGTGCCTTTAGCAATCGGTTCGGGTGGCAGCTGTGGGACTGGATCCCTGAGGAAACGGCAGCATGAGAAATAAAATGATTGGGAGATCGTACGTGATCGTTCTTGTCTGATCGGCACGTCGGAAATTCCGAGGTTAGCAAAGTTTATTGAATGACGTGAATTTTTCTGCGGTATTAATAAATGTCCTGATCTGTGTCTGTCGCTCGCTGCCGTAATTCTCTCGCGGGCCTCTGCATCTTCAGCATTCCCTGCGGATCGCATTTACGCATCAGGCTGGCGCATTACTTATGCTTTGGTTTCGGAGGGAAATCCGGGGTGTCGGAAATCGTCGCGCAGTTTAAGGGATTAAGGTATTAATGGGTCAGGCAGCTTCGGGTCTGTGGGTCGGGGGGTCTGACAGAAAGGACGCTGCATGTAAATGGTGTTCATGGTGGGGGGGGCAGAGGGCCTAACCACCAGAATAGCAGGCTATTATCCCCAGAACGTGCTGCCCCTTTTTGTTTCAGCCTCTCTCCATTTGTGCCCAGCCAAGCACATTGTCTCTGTAATCTATAGTTTTCTTTTCTCTGAAGGAAAAAGATACACACTTTAGCCCTCCGTCCCCCACACCCCCGGTTAAATCTGTAAAGTGTTGCAAACGAGATCAGCAGAGCTAGAGAACACGATTGTCTCATTTTGCTGCTGTTTTTCTCCCAGCTGGGGCGGCTCTTTAGAGAAGTCAGTGCCCTCTGTGTTTTAAGCGTTTGCTGATTTGATAGGCCCCCCCCCTTCCCGCCCCCCACTTAATTCATTAGCGAATCGATTAATGTGATCTGTATCCACGGAGACCTGTTCCGCAAGCTTCCCCCCCAAAGGTTCGCTGTGCCGCCCGACGCCTTGCGTTGTTTTTTTATTTTTTTTTGTGTGTTATGTTTTTCTGTTCCTGCTTTGCTCCAGGGAAAAGTCACACATGGAAGGATGCAGATCTCGGCCTTGCCGGAGGCCCAGAGAATCTGGAAAGGGACTGGATTGCGCTGTGTCTGAGGTCACCCCTTTCACGACGGTGGGCCCCCGCACCAAGCCCTGTTCCCGCATACTGTGGTCCCCCAGAGGGACCTCCGGGGCTAAAACACTATCGCGGGCTACGGATACACGGTGTCTGCCTCCTACGCAGATTAGGCCCTAACCCTAACCCCCCAACAGGGTTTTAGGCTGGTGGGGGCCCTCTAGGGGACTGTGGGGATTTACATGGCAACACCGCGCAATCCCCCGTTCCACCACTAGGGCTACGGCCAGGAATAAGAGGCGTGAACTTGGAAATAAAGCCACAGTACAGACCTCAGGGGGGAAACAATCACAAAAAAAAAAAAATGAGTGTAGAGTGGAGAAGGAAGTGGGGGGGTGGAGACCAGTTAAATTTGATTTATCCAGTGTACGGGCTTGGCAGGCCTCATAGGGACCCTTCAGGAAGAAATACCAACTGACTTTATGTGCAGTCAGTGCCAGTCATCAGCCATGTGCCTGAAATAAAATCAATGCATTTCATACAGGGAGAGCAGGAGGGCGCCGTGTGGGCGTGGGGCACCCACCCTCTCCGCCTGCAGGCCTCCATCGCGGAACAGGCCGCAACGAGAAGAGGCATGGCTTTAGAATGACTGGGAATCCAGTTCGGGTCACGCATGACCAGGTCAGCTGGGTCCGCATTCGGGGTCCCAGTGAATGCAGATGCAGCAAGAACAATAGGAAGCTATACCACAGAGTCACTGTTCCAATGCTTATGAACACACCTGGATGGAAAAGAATGCTGTATTCGGATCAGGCCTGCGGACAGATGCTACCTAAATTGCTTGAAATATGACCACTATACTGGACTCAGCCTGTCTCTATATGAGAGGTTATGCTTTTTATTACTACAGATTTGCTGACCCAACCAGAGTGACAAATTATCAGGACACTGCAGGCAGGCTGAAACAGGCCAAATCAGAGGCCAGTTATTATTTGCAAAGATGCTGGTGGAATTTAGGTATACCAACTTTAAATGCTGAAAATACAATTCTACACATTAGTATTGATTAATATTGATTGTTTAATATGATAAAGACTTCATATACATCTTGTGTTATTAATTTCACTGTTATTAGCTGTCACTGCGACCCAGACCAGGATGAATAGTTAGAAGACGCGGACGGTTGTTATTCGCTGTGAACTTTGCATGGATATGAAAATCAGAAATATAAACAGGTTGTTTTTTTTAAAAAATGTATTTTTTATGAAATATTTCTCAAAATAAATTGTATAATTGCTCAAAGGAAAAATGATGGGCAAGCCTGCAGGAGGCTTCCATGAGCATGGCGCTGGATTCCGCCCTGTTGGTTCTCAGATTGAGTCATTTTTGGCCTGTGCTGCTTCTCAGGTTCCGTGAAGGGCTAACAGCATAGCTCCTGATCGCCAATTAGAACCAGCTGGGATGGATGACTGAGAGACAGGGTGGAGGTGAAGTGCAAGGGATGCGTGTGGTTGGTGGACCTGGGAGAAGCCGCTTTCTGATTAGTCAGCACTATATCTGCATTAATTGACGTGTCTTTGTGCTTTTGATTTGACAATCTGGTTTTATATTCTGCTCTTGTTTTGTTTTTTTTTCCCTACTCTTGGTCCTCTGACCACTTTCACCCTAAAAACAAACACAATGTCAAGGCAGAACAATCAGCATCCTGAGACTTCAGCTTTCCCTTACATCACCAGATCTCATTCTCCTCATTCGTGCCTTAGTTCCATTGCATTTTTTTTTCTTATTAATTCCAAGTATGAATAGTTTGAAATATAGATACTAATGATGTACCTCTCTTCATGACCTCCAGGTGGCGCTTTGTGATACCCAAGTTGCTGACAGTCATCAGACTGAACCCCTTACTTCATCACACACAAAGCAGACATGTAATACCACTAAGATTCTAAGTACACAAGACGTGAAACGAACCTGGCGCTGCATCATGGTGATTTTTTCCCCCCATGTTCTGAAAGCAGTATGAATAACATTTTTTTTAAAAAAAAAATTTAAAAAAGCCCCACTGCATGGCATACGTTCCTCAATGGCTGTGTCATGCCACTTACACTGGTACCTTTTAATTGACTCCTCAGAAAGGTGCAGCGATCTCTTATCCCCGTAATGAGATTAATTGGGTAATTAGGACCGGAGGCGGGGGAAAGCTAAAGCCTCTGCGGCCTTGTAGGACAGGAGACGTCCATCCCTGGTGCCGTCTCACTGGTGCATGAAATATAATTAAGTTCTCACCGCTGGACCCCTAGGCACAGAGGGAGAGCCCGGTTGACGGGTAGGTGTCGATAAAGGAACAAGACGGATCCGGCACCTCTGCGCCAAGCGGGAGCACCGCCTCTAAATCAGGACAAGACACTAGGGTGGATCAAAGGACCTCAGACCGTCGAAGTCATATAGGTGTTTGATTGCTCCTGCGGCGGGCATGAGGGCTATTAATTTAAGCCGATGTGACTCGGGGGTCCGGAGGAGGACGTGGCCAGCCGTGGTCAGACTCGGCCTATAAGGGCCGCGGGGCCCCGTGAGAGTAGTCCTGGGAGTCTTAACGCTCGCAGGCCAGTAAAAGGACACGTGAGCATCACTATGAATGTGAACACACACCGGCGCAATGGCAAAATCAATGGCTCTTTATGGAGCATCAATCTTGGGCACGCGATGACCTGCCCATCTCCAGCCTTCTTGAGCCCCAGCGGCCCCACATGGTACCGGCCAATAAAAACCACGACGCCCTTTCTGCTTGTTTGCTTGGATCAGAGCGCAGTTATGGAGCACGAGAAAGCAGGTTAGTTGATGGTGCAAAGGAAAGAACTGGAAATCAAGACAGGAACCCATGAAACGCCCATGAGCCTGATGGAGCTGTGAGCCATATGTACACAGGGATCTCACCGCATGTCGTTAACATGCACAAATGGATGTACAAGTGAACAAGCAAAGAAGGCAGAATTAAGACGCTGGCAGGAATCCTGCAAATATATCGATCGCTTGGCAAGAGATACGAACCGCTCTTTCCCGGCAGTCACGCTCCTGTGTGGAAAACACGGCCAGTTTTTGAGGAATGCAGCTTGGGGGGTGGGGGGTTTGGCGTTTCACCCGGCCTGGTTTTCATGTCTTGTTGACACACAGGTGTGTCATCTACTGGGATGGGG
>JAODJW010000033.1:5651033-5692206 GCA_026777045.1 Hyperopisus bebe | reverse complement strand
CACACACCATAGCAAACGCTGCTAAGCATTTTTTGAATGCCCATTGGCTCTGACAGCGACGAATAAACACCTCGCATCATCGTCACTGTCATCGTCGCGCTCAACTTTGCGCCGTGAGAAGCTCGCCACCTCGCCACACCTGCTCCGGAACGTTCCATCGCCATTCCGAGCAGAGGTAGTCCCAACAGAGTTAAACCCAGAGTGAGCACAGGCCCCCCACCTCGGGGACTTGGGGGGGGGGGGGGGGGTCAGCAGGGAAAGAGTTCATGATAAAAACTTGGCCGTTAATAACTCATAACTCCCCTCCCAGGGAACCCTGGTTTACATTAATTACACCATAGCCTCTGGCAAACTGCATATCAAGCGGTATTTCACAAACAAACAACTGGCATGGCTACTTACCGTCAGCAGTGAGCGATGGGGGGGCGTTTGCGTGAGATTTAGGGGCCAGTGTCAGGCGGGAGGCTTTCTTACCATGGAGGAGAGGGAGGGGTGAGCTACTGGAATCACATCTCCACTAAATAAACACACACACACACACACACACACACACACACAATGACACAAACACACCCAGATGGGCACCCAACACCTTCCACACTGTGACAACATAGTTCCTAAGGGCCAACACTGGAGATCCCCAATGCGTCAAAGAGCAAAGACTGCACGCTGGTCATCTATAAATCCACCTTCACAGGTAGCGATTAGTGTAAATCGTACAGTAGCTTTTCCCAAAAACCCCTACGAACCAGGCACCTGATTCATTGTACAGCTCAACAAATAAGCACAAATCAATGAACAGCACGATTGTAATTGTACCATTAAAACTACATCTTATGGGAACGCTCGTAAAAGACTTTTTACATATCGCATTCATCAGACGGCAATTCGTTAGCAATTCACGGCGGCAAACGAGAAATTCGCGGCGGTCATCGGTCAGTGCCGCCTGGTAATCGGTCGTTATGCCAGCATGACGGGGACCAGGAGGTGGGTGGAGAAAGTGAGACCCGGGTATCCCAGGGGCTGTAAGATGCCCGGTGACGACGGCGAGCCGTAACTCAGACACGGAGACAGCTCCTCGCACCAGGATAGCACGCTCGCCGCCGCATGCTCTCAGAAAGCCTCCTGGCCTAGTTAAGAAGCGGCGGCCTGCGAGATCACTGCCGTGAGTGGGGGCGGCTACAGTTTAATTCTCACAGCCCCACCTGGAGCAGTGACGAGGGAGCGGATTCTCACTCACGTCTGCAGCCGGATGATTCCGGCTTGTGTGCGCTGCCCGCACACGGGGGCGTGTGTCCGCACATTTGGCAGGCGAGCACGAATGTGCGCGAGATGCTGGGGAACGTGTGTGCCCCCCCCCAGCAGCACGTGACGCTGCCGAACCACCGAATGGCGCTTGTTCTCCAGCCTCATGGCCTCCCGCCGTCCCCCAGGGTCCGCTGATGGCCTTGACCCCTCACCCTCTGCTTCCCAACCCGGTGACGTTCGCTCCCCGAGGTTGGTGGGGGTTAGCGATTGGTCCTTGGGCTGAATCTGCGAGCTATGAGACCCCCCCCAAAGCATCACTAACCTGCTAAGCCACAGCCCGACCATGAATATATATACCTACTGGCATTCTTTCAAAGGCCCTGCCTTCAGTTCCTCTTCCTCCCTCTCTCAAATTCAAACCATCTTCATGGCAAAAGCCCCCAAAGACTGAAGCCTGGCAAATTCAAAAGCATGAAAGGACTGACTCCCCCCCCCCACCTCCAAAAAAAAACCCACCCGCCTGTTTATTTTTCAAAAGCAGGCCTCATCTGAACCGAGCAGACTTCTCTGCCTCACTGCTTTGTTCCTGTCCGCTAGCCCCCTATCCTGGGAGAAGGGGGGGGGTGCTAACGACCCTGCCCTAGTGGCCGTCTCCATCGTGAGAAATGTGCTTATCCCTCCCCCCCCCCCCCCCTCCCCACCCACCCCCCAAACGTTAAATAGCTCTAGACCGGACAACATCGACTAGCCTTTTCAAAGGAAAAGCTGGTTTTAATAATAATGCAAAGGATAATTGGAATGGCATTTGCGGCTGCCGTCTGCTAAGCTCGCAGAGTGTGTGTAATCAATGCTTCATTGCATGTGGCCTTCCCTGGGGGGGCCACGGCCGCTCCAAACTCAGGCGCGGAGAAAAGGCTAGATTATCGACCCCATCGTTTTCCAAATGTTTCATCGCCGGCATTAGGACGAGCGGGCGGCCCAGGAGGCGGCGCTGGGTGCAGACTTACCCCTGGTAGCGTCTTCTGCTCGTGGAGGGCATTCTGGGCCTTAATGGCAGACTCGCGTGCGCAGTAGGTAAGGAACGCACAGCCTGAAAGACAGAACAGAGTCAGAGGATTGAAGGGTGACGTCTCCCAACCACCTGACCAGACCGGGCACGAGAACACGGGTCACGCCGGGCACCATCGGGCTCCCTGCACCCGCGCCAGGGACGTTCCCAGCACACTGGTCTGCAGATGCCCCAGGACCGGGGGGGTTTGGTAATTTATAGCAGAAACTGAGCCTATCTGAAGGGAGTGAAGACAACAGTAAATCGGTGGGGGGGGACAGAAGCAGGACACGAGGGTGACGACCCGCGGAAACGTGCAGGAGCTCCATAATGCGAGACCACCACTCAAAGCCACCTCAGGTACCATTATATCCAGGAGAGATGGGGGGGGGGAGAGAAAGAGGACAGAGAGACAGACAGAGCAGCCCAGCAGACCACCCCCAGCCTGCACCAAGCCAAGTACAGCGCCAGGCTACCCAATGGCCTCTCTTCAGTCGTAGATCTGTCTGCCGCCCCACCAATAAGGATGTTACCGCAAAGTCCCATCACCGTGTCGCATTGCTAGTTAAAAGGGTCTCAAAGTGAATTTCAACAGCATGAGACAAGTGCTTGTGTTTCAAAAAGCAGGTATTACAAATAAATATCAATGAAATCCACAGAAGGTCTCTCTTTGAAAACATCTGCCAGCTGTTTCATTGACACGCACTACCACGTCAGATATATTAGTCAACATTTAGCCAGCGGTAAACATTCTCTTAGTCGTCCAGGCCCAAAGGGGTTGACCTCATATGCTCCTTACAAACTGCATCTAGCTATTTGGTCAGCATGCTGCTCGAGAGTTGGTAGTCACTGGGCGTTGCAGTATTGTTAGACCTGTTAAAACCCGTTCAGAGAGGAAATGAACCGACTTTACTTGTATACGCTGATTCTCCACTCAGATGGTATGATTATGCTTCTGCATGAAGCCAGCGGTTTCAGTCGTTTACTGCAGCGCAAGAAGCTCAGTCTCAGTGGGGCCCTCTTCAAACTAGCCAGCTAGTTAGTCCATGATAGATTCACAGAGATCACGAACCCTCCACGCTGCTGGTAATGAGGCAGATGTGCATTGTTTCAGAGCGAGTGCTGCTTCCTGTGTGCTGACTACCTACCGCAGCGCTCCCGCTCAGACTCGCCTCCAGGTGTTTCAGCTCTTCCCCGGCACACGCGGCGGGGGATGAAATATTTCGAGCAGTTGGCTCAGCCGCCATGAAAACGCGCACGTGCGTCACGTGACCCTGCTGTCCATCTTGACTCCGCCCCTCAGACCCTTTTCGGCGTCAGACGACCGAAAGCTTCCCGAGAATGAAGCTTGGAATCTGTCAAAATCCCGCAGATCGTACTGCATCGACGCTATCGTGAGGGCAGATTTAAAACTTCTCATGGACTTGTGAAGTCTGTATGCATGATTACTCCACACTCACCATAAGGCTACAAACATCAGTTAAGAGAAAGATCCTTCACCTTTATTACCCAGGCTGTTCGTTAAAATGATCCACCTTTCTGTTCATAACATGAAGCGACCCTTAGGAGGGTTCAACAGCGCTTTTAATTACACTGTATGTTTGATTTTATTTTCCAAACAGTAGGTAGTCATGCATTAGCCTAATCAATATCACTACAACATTTGAACTCTTTAATAAACCTTGATCTTACTAAGCCTGTGCAGGTGCCCAGTCTTGCCTGAAGAGAGGAAAGGCTTTGGTAGGATTGACATATCGATCTGCGTTGTACGATCCTTACTGCAGTCTTGCCCTCTAGCTATGGCAGGTGACGGATCCGCCTGGGGTCGTGACCTCACAGACGTTCCGTCACGCCATTGGGGTCACGGTTCATAACCCTGCTCCCCTTATTCCCTGTGGACCCACAGGAGTATTTACAAGGAAGCACAGGCCCGCGAGAAAAAACACACGCAGCCGCATGTCGCCGTCTTATCGTCGAGGTTAATCAAACACGTGTGCCGAGCCTTTAAATCATGCGTAATGTGCGCCGAGGAATATCTAATTACACGTAGTTCCCACACAGCATGGGAGACCTGAGGTCCTGGAGAAAAAAATAATAATAAAATCATTAAATAAGTAAGAGATAATTATCTATAGTACAAGTTTAGCTAGCTGAACAGCGCAGTTGCTGCATTACCTTGCTGTAATCAGGTCTGTATCGGTGGAAGCATGATAAAGAGTCACACATTTCTGGTGTTAAATGTATTTTTAGTTAGTGTGAAGCTTGTGATTCACATCGCCGCCTTTAAAAAGTATTAGCTGCTTACACTGCATCTAATGTCAGGAAATAACAGCACTTTGGGGATAATGACACAGTACAGAGTGCTGTAGAAGCACTACAGTGCTAGTTATTCAACACAAGTGTTTACAGCTTAACTAGCAGCCCGTATTGGGTATTCCCTGCCTAGCGCCCTGCGCTTCCTGGGACAGACTCCAGGCTTTGTGCTGGATAAGCTCTTTCGGAAAATGGATGGATGGATGGATGGATGGATGGATGGATGGATGTTTACAGCTTAGACTGGCTACATGTTAGCCAAAAAGAAAATGGTGTTTTATCAGTCAGCCGGTCCTCACAGGTCTTGCAGTAGTTCGGGAGGGGGGTCAGTCTGGCACGCCTCTCCCGCGGAGTCCTCCCCCCTCAGCCACCTGCTCCTTCGCGGCCCGCCAGCCCCAGGCCCCGCCGGGCGGCATCACGCGCGCCAGCGTGCGGCAGAAGCCCCCCAGCACCCACCCCCCCAGCCGGCGCTCCGGCTCGTGTTCTCCGCGCCATGACAGAGCCCCTCTCTGTCTCCGTCTTTTCCAGCGATAAAGAAACGTTAAAATGAGCCGTCTTGGCAGGGATTTCGCCCGAGAAAAGACATCCGTTACACGCGGCTTGCTGCCGCGTTTATGAATTATGCGGACTTAAGAAATAAAAACACTGCATGATGAAATCATTCGAAATACTCAAAAAAAAAAAATCTAAACCTGAACTGCTGATGGAGCATTAATTTAAATGTGATCTGTATAATTTATATACCGCTTCGGTTGATATGCACCCAAATAGCTTTCTCTCGCACACTTACGGCAAGGCCTCGACCTAATTTCCTTCGCGTCTTAGTCTTTTCCCACAAGCTGCTACCTTAACTAGAGCAGTAAAGCAAGCTCTTTGTATCAGGTTAGCGGGACACTTCGACGCGTAGCTAAGCCCTTAGAACGGTGACACGGCCAGTAATTAAAGAGACCAAACCCTGCCTGCTACTTTCGTCTGACAACCTCCATTTGCTTGGGTTAATTACTCCAGACAAGAATCTGTGTTCCTAGCGCCAGAGAGCCTGAGTTGTCTGGTTCAGCACTTTTGGCCCGGATCTGAAAAGTGCGGGTAAATCCTGCTGACCGCAGGGGTCCGGCTGTCAGGCTATGACCAAGCCCCTCACTCTCCCAGCCTCAGCAGTAATGCAAAGGACCTCTCCTGTGCACCGCCGCCTCTGCCACCCGTCCCTCATTTGGCCCCCCAGCCCCCAACGGGGCCGGCGCCGGTGTAATGAGAAAGTGTGAACTTCCCCCTCCCGTGGCATTTACGTCCCTCCCGAAACTGTGAAGGTGGCAGGAATGGGGCCAGGGTTGGCACCGTCCGACCCGTTTCCCCCCACACCTCATTTGCACTCCGTGTAAAATGTCATTGTGGAGGGTAGATTACTAGCTTACTTCATTTCCTGCCCGGATGGCTTGAGGGAGATGGGGAGCTTCCTGGGGCTCTGTGCCGACACACACGGCGCCAGGGTCCAGGCGAGGCGAATATTACCTGAGACCAGGATCGCCGTGGCATCAGCGTAGCGTCGACCGCTTCCTATGAGGTTATCAAACCCGTCTAATGGCTAATTTATCGTTGCATCGCCGATCGCTCGCCAATGTGCACCTGATCATTCAACTATTCGAAAGTACAACATTCCAGCCATGTCTGAGAAAGCGGGTTTTTCACCCCAATTTTCTCAGCAACACCCTTTTTACACTATGCATTCCCGGCTAATTACCTTACAATAGCTCCTGTAACACTAACACAACTTTCTCCCACCTATATTTTCAGAGGGGGAGCCGTAATTGATTCGTTTGTACCCATGCGCATCCAAGGGAACAAAAATCTGGCAAATCGCGCATCTATAAGAATTACAATTAGCAGGAAACCGGCTGCCCTTTAAGGCCACGTGAGTCACAGAGACGATAATGATGAACATGGTTTTGTGGCACGAAGCTGTGAAGCACAGAAGATCTGGCCAAGCCGAGTCCATTGAGCGCATCGATAGCATTTCCAGTGATTAATGGATATTTCGCTACACAGATTCCAGGCAGGAAAAAATAGATACACTTCGTATAAGCGTTGCAACGCCATGTCTCTGAATGAATCAGCTTACACTGATGCACGCAGGCGCATGTGGATTTGCAGGTTGCACGGTGAGTAACACGGTGATTCTCAACAGAGACAGAACTGAGTAACTACTACAGATTCCCAAAGCACCTGCATTGTGTAACGCGGGCTTCTGCATGCTTACCGCTAACGCTGAAAATGTAAATAACTTTTTCTTTTTTTTCTCCCTGCCAACTGGCAAGCCTTAAAGATGAGGTTTCACATACACATTCCCGGGGGTTTCCCAGGAGAACTGTAACGGGGGGTGAATTTCTATCAGCTGGAGGACGGAGGGAATAAACCTGCCAATCTGCATTGAAATTTAGTTATCAATCAATGATCGGTTTTCCCCACGTGTACCACAGAATCACAGGCAAGATATACAGCCTGAATCAAAAGCCTCCTTTATCTGGCACTGTCAAAATAAATATGGAAGCACATAATATACCAGATGTTTTACCATCCACTGTACAATGCTCCCAGTATTTACATTCTCTCTCATTGGCCACTGCGGTCACCCTGAGGAGGTTATATTATTTACTATATAGAATCAATAGAACTGCCTACAGTAGTGGATATTGGATATATTGGTTTTTAATTAATCACGTTAGTAGGTAAAGGTATAGTGTAATAGCCCCCTTTCCAGTAGGAGGAAGTTAATACGATAAAATAGTCAATTATCACGTATCAATTCATTAACTTGCCCGATAGCTCTTATCCAACGTAGAGTCACAATGAGCCTGGAGCCTATTTCAGAAGGCGGAGTCAAAAGCAGGGGGTTCTTCCAGCAAAGGGCATGCAAAACCACTCATTTATCTGAAACACGTGTTTGGACTGGGAGCCCTAACATATGGGCAATACGGGCACTCCACACACAAAGAGCAGGAGCAGACAATCAAACCCCACAGCCTGGAGGCATTAGGCCACAGAGCTACCTAGTGAGGCATCGCGCTGCCCCCCTATTGACTGAGTGACCCTTAATTAGGATCTGCTAGAGAATTCGAATGAACAAGCACCTGCACGTGCACTAAACACAATAGTATCAGAGTGATGGTACCACTATAGCCATTGTTCAGTGTAATTTACTGATCTACGTGAATGGCAAAGAAATTGGGAAAGAACCGAGTTTGATTAGCCAGCCTAAATTATTCAAATGACAACTGGAACGATTTTACAATCATGCGGTTTATCATTGAGGGCTGAGATGGCTTTTTCGGTGAATAACGCAAGCTTTTCGCCAGGGAAATATTTCTCCTTTCAGAGGAGGGAGAGAAAAATAAGCATAGGCATCCTTCGCAACACAGAGAAAGAGGGACGGAAACGCACCAGTGAATAAAGATGTACAGCTATTTATTTTTCTTTGCGCTCATTTTACCAGCCATCCGCACAACAGCTGTGTCACAGCGGGGATTCAAATCAGAAGAACTTCGGCTCTCAGATAGCCACCTTACCCACAGAGCGTGTCAAGCACAAACCTGTATTGCTTATATCTTAGGATACGGGCAGTATATTAGGTCCCATGATATCTTGTAATATGGGAGTAATTGGAGAAAATGCTTTGGACGGGTCGCGGTTTTTTGTAACTCACTATGAGTGCGCGTTCACGATGCTGTTCTCGGCGGCGCAGTGATTTAACGCTGGGCCGGGCAGTGCGTTAATTAACGACATGTCACGTTACTTACAAAGGGGTGTAGCGCAGCACTCATAAATTAAAGAAGGATGAGATAAGACGGATCATAAGGTATGGTTTACGACGCTCACTGTTAAGGTGCTTTTTTGTAATTAAATTCACCCACTTCGCTCGAGCATGCGCAACAGAAAACGTTATTTCTTACCTTTACGGTGGTGAAGAACCCCATATCCTATAACTCATATACTATCAAATTAAGCTATAACTTCATAATCGATTGTTCCTAGAATCAACATCATCAGAAATTTGAATTTTTGTTAATATTAAATGGGCCGCGACACTTAATAGGCCAAGCTGTTACAGGAAAGGGATGGATGGATAAATGAGCCTGTGTTACTTTCCCCTTAAAAGGAATGTTCTTGGGCAAAAACTTAAAATATCGCAGATACTGTTCAAATATAATGTAGTAGTGATCAGGTAGGGAAAGCCAGTCTCTACTGAAACCTGCCCGAACACACGGAGATCAATTGAAATTCTCAGTACCTTTATAACCACGCTTTGATTTAATGTCAACCTCTCTCTACGTGATGGAAGCCTTAGGAGTTCATGAACTCATAAATGTTTGATTATGCAACAGACTGGCATTACATTATGTCAGTGCTGTTACCACGCAGTGGAATGACAGTCGGATCAAAAGTTTGCAAGAAACTGAGCTCATTACCGCAAAATGCTAGTTTAAACAAAATTAGAGAGAGGACACGCGGAGGGCAATGTCGCGCTGACTTTATAATAAATATCAAAACATTATTCCAGTTAAATGGAACACCATCAATAAAATGTGATTACACAATGGAATTTAAAACTAATTTAAAATAGTCATGAATGCTTTAATTCATCATTTAATGTATAACCAGTACCTGGGAAAGTGCTGACAAAAATAACGTCTACATTTTCAAGCAGCTGGAGTGACCCGTTCATAAAGAGTAAGGAGACCAGACCTCCACGCTAGGTGTCGCTGTGGAATAAGTGGTAGTGATGGGAAGTTCGGATCATTTTACCGACTCGGACCTTTGAGTCTCGTTCAGCAAAATGAACGAATCTTTTTTCGAGTCATTTCGTTCATTTTAGCAAAATATAATTAAAATGTTACCTGTTACCTCCCTTACACATCTACTGCTTACACAAATGTTGATCACACTACAAACAAGACAAAACTATAATGCTATAAGAAACAGGAAATATTAATTCATTGTTTAGCTGGGTCTTACTAATGATTCGCTCACCTCGCCTCACAAGTTTTCGGGTTTGAGTCGTTCGTTCATCACGTGACAGCCCAATTAGCTAACCAAGGCAGTCTGAGCCGGAAACAGAATTGATTAGTTCGTCTCTGGAGTCTTCGGGTTTGAGTCGTTCGTTCATCACGTGACAGCCCCATAAGCTTAACCTATGCAGTCTGAGCCGGAAAGACAATTGATTAGTTCATTCCTGGAGTCTTTCGAGTCGTTCATTCTTATGTTACGAGACGACTCGTTCTTCAAGAGTCACATTAAAGATTCGTTCGAAATGAACGATTCGTTCAAAATGAACGAATCGTTCAAGAACGACCCATCACTAATAAGTGGAACCCAGTGGGCAACATGCCCAAGATGCCAAAAAATCATTTCAATTCACTAAGCTTTCGTTAATTATCGAAAATAATTAGTGGGGTAATCAAATATACATATATGCTACATAAAAAGAATAATGTTGAGAGTTTTCTTGGCCTATTTCTCCAAATGAAATACATCCATACTTAAGTATTTTACTTAAGTATTTTATATAACCAATGCATAAAGGTTTTAGAGAAGTTACCAACTTCAGATTGAATGGCGAATTAGGCCGTTTCATACATTTATGTTAGTCAATATCCATTTCCTAAACACGTTCCTGAATCCAATTCAGCTCTCCCTATCACTATTTTTCAGAATTTCCGGCTAAAGTTAAACGATACATATTCAATTAATGGGAACATAGCCTCCCAATTTTCCATTAACAGACTCCATTTCCACTCACCGGACTGAAAAATTCAGCTGAAGCTCTTTTTACTACCGTCAGCTGAAAAAGTTACAGGCGTTTCTTGATAATTAAAGACAAACAGAAAATATTTTATTATTAGGAGCAGCTACATCTGGGTAACCTCACCCCGCCCCCGGTTTATAATAACGCCACCGACGTAATTTCAACATCTTCATTTTGAATAACGGAAGAAAAGGTTATTTGCTGTCCTGGCTCCAAGCGATTATCTTCCTGTGATTCATCACGGTCACATAGGTCGTGTGTAAATGGAAGTTGTCTCAAACCAGCAACAGAAAATAACACACGCTTAGGCTGAGGACGACCCACATAATTCTGGGATAGCGGACTGACATCCTAACCAGCTAGGCTACTGACTAAAACACAGATGTGCTTGCTGGGAAAAGTGCGGCGCATTACGTCATTCTTCTTTAAACAAACAAAGCCAGACGCCCTTGAAAACTAATGAATTAATGAGTGAATTAATAAATTGTGTAAACAAAGAGGTAAAAATGACATACCAGCGGACAAAGTCAAAATCGCCCTCGGTTGCTTTGTTTGACTGAATATTTCACAAAAGTACAGGTGCTACACAAGCACTCGCTGACTTGAATGCAGACTGTTTAAACGTATGCAGTTTTGTCTTTATACATTGTAATAAAACTAGTAAAGTTAGTACTGGAATAATAGTTTTTGCATCCCTTGAGCTTTAATCCGTGTAGTCTACTATAATAAAGAATATATGTAATAAACGTGCAATTTCAGTGTATGCAGTAGACCATTCTGATTTACAGTGATCTTACAAGAGTTTAATGGGATATTTCACAAACACATTTAAATAAAAAGCAGTTTGTGGGATGTTATATGGTGATAGGGTATTTCACAAAAACACATTTAAATAAAAAGCAGTTTGTGGGATGTTATATAACATATTGAGTTGTTTATTATTTGTGTTGCATGCCCCCAGTACCACATTGTACATCTTATATTGTGTAGGCAGTCATAATGAATCACAGGAAAAATACAGAGTGAATATGCTTTATAACAAATCTGAATCATTTCATTCCATTGACAATCAGCTTTGCCTCGCCTTAGTCCTGCATTATCAGCAGAGTGACAATTTGTTAAATACTCAAAGATTTATTAAGTAAATGCTGCGCCGACTGGAACAAACTGCAAACACATGTAAATGACAGAAATGTAATTACAGGGAAGGGCTTGCTGTGACCAACAGAAGGCAAAAATGAAACCCCACAGATTCGCATCCAGTCCTGTCTAAGCAGTGATAACACAATAATGTGGAAGTAGCAGGGCTACAGCTGCAGTCACTAAGCCAATCAGGGAGCGGCTCGATGAGGTCGGGCCAATGGCAGGCACGGGGGGCGGGGCATACGATCACACGGCGTGCTGTACCGCACAGGTGGATCGGAGCGGGAAGAGGCGAGGAGATGCTCTCGTAGTGGGTGGTGGTTCATCTCTCTCCTTTCTCCGCAGTAAGGGAGCAGTCTTTTTTTGGGGGGGGGGAAGGCTGGCAGGCAGGCGGTGATGTCATGCCAGTAACACGGCGATGACAGCTTAACCTATTTTCGGAAATACCACCAATTCTATTCATAGCTCTGCTGAGCGCCGTGCAAATCATATACCCCTGATGAATCTTACATATTATAATATATTTCTGAACTTCGGATGTCTCCATAGCACGTTATCTAATAGAAGCATGAGTGATATTTATTAAGAGTGATATGAACGCCACGGTTTAATTTTTTTGTAGTTATTAATGCCTCTCTCTGCCGTGTTGACTCCGTTCCAGCAGCACAGCAGTAACTGATTGTGTTATATAACTTGTCGGCATGTATATCTGTCCACTCTGCCACAAATCCCTTTGTTGTCGCCTGGACAGTGTCTATACTGTTCATTGTGCCACAACGCAGACCTCTCAGCCGTCTGTATCTGTGCATTTGTTTTAGGTGTGTTTGGCACATAACGTGGCAGCTTAAAAAATAGGCACACGAGCGGAATGTCGGTTGTCATGCGTTTAACGCCGGGCAGCAGTGGTCAGTGTTAGTCGCTGCAGATGCCTCATGTTTGTTCATATGCTGTGTGTATGTATGTATAAATAAGCGTGAGCTCGTGTGTGTGTGTGTGTGTGTTGGGGGTTGCATAGATCACATTTGAGGACCAAATTGTCCTCAAAGTCCAGTAAAACGTGAAATCTCCCTACTTTTAGGGACATCTTTTGAGGTCGCCATTTGGATAACCTCAGTTTCATAAAAAAAAAAATCTGTGAATGCAATCAAAAAAGTAAAAATGCCATAAGTCTGGTGTTTGGGTTTGTTACTTATGGTTAAGGTTAGGGATGGATAGGTGTTAAGGGTGTTGTGATTTAGGTTATTCCCATAGAAATGAATGGACGGTCCCCATTTAGATAGGAAGACCAACTTCTGTGTGTGTGTGTGTGTGTGTGTGTGTATGTGTGTAGGGGGGGGCTCTGATTAAAGTAATGAGATTACAGGCTACAGTTTACAACACGATCACCTGTTCAAAATTATTATATTCCTGTCGATCACTGAGTACTTAAGTAAAATGTTTTAGCTGCGGTCATGGTTTAATTTTAAAATTATATCCTAATTCTATTTCATGTCATGTTTACAGTCACATTAGAGGAGACAATAAGCCTGATGAAATTGCACATGCTATCAAGCTATCAGTTCAGTTCAGCTGGATTTCAGTGGAATTCTTAATACGGCATGGCAATACATTTAGAGGTAATTTTTCCTCGCTTGAAATTTGATTCTAAAAGGAAACAGGGCAGATGGAAAAAGTAAATCAAACAAACCACCTCTTGCAATAGTTGATGTGCAAACTCTCCACAGATGGTCTTTCAGAAGCAGTGATCATCCAAATTCATTCTGAGTGCATTAAATAGTATTTTAGCATTAATTATTAAACACTTTCAATAAACCAGGGCAGTAATTCTTACCATCCCAAAAACAAATTAAACCACTCATAATAATAGACCTAGGTTTGTAAAATTTTATATTCACAGAATATACAAGGAATAAAATGATATTATTAATGTTGAAACATGTATGCATTGTTCAGTTAATACGACCCTGTACTGAAAAAGCAGTCTGGGAGATGGAAAGCAGAGAGGATGGTTTGCTTTATTTTACCAATGTTTGTTCAGCATCCAACATTTTTAAAAATGTGTTTGTGTATTGCACTGTTTTTATGCCGATATTAACTTCTTTTACACAAGCTTGAAAGAAATACATTTCAATTAGGAAAAAGAGGAAGAAATGAGTTAAGACTGCACTTAAAATTATTCCTGGCTCACAGATGGTTATTATGTTATACATAAAATCTGATTCATTGCGCTCAATTATAATGAACAGTGAAATTATCCTTTATTATTCCAGTAGAAATAATTCATACAAATGGGACGTTATGCACTTCGCTTCAAAAGCTGCTTCAAACCAGAGAATTCCACAGTATTCATACAAAGGTATCTGTCTATCTGTCTGTCTATCTATCTATTTCTATCTATCTATCTATCTATCTATCTATCTGTCTAATATTTGTCCTTTCAATGGCAAGATAAAGAACAACCATTAAAGTCCATCCTCGATCCTCTTCAGCAAAATGCATACCCCATATTTGCATACACAAATAGTGTACAACATTTTAAGCTGCTTTTTTGGGCTGTAATCATTGTTTGGTTGGTTTTCAAATGAGCCACACAGATTCCACACAGAAAATGATAAATGTGTGCAGCGACTGTGTGAGGTGAAAAGTCTCATTTTCTGAGCTTCTAAAGCGCTTCTATAACTTCATGCATTAGGGGAACTATTTAGGGAGAAATGGAAAATCGTTAAGTGTTAGTAAATAACAGTATCAGCACAATCAGGAAAAAAGTTCACTGTAACATCAATATGCTGATTTAAAAAAAATGTCTAGATATAAAGTATATAAGCCTGGGATTCATTAGAGTTTATGCCGTTTGGCCGTTAGCTATTCTGCCCATCTGCTTTCTATAGCGTTTATCCGGCACAGGAGTGCAGTGCGTCTGCATTTATCCCCGGAAGTGCAGCGAACTCCCTGGGTGACGGTCCATCTCAAAGCACACACTCTCACACTGAGGGCAATTTACTTTCACTTCACTCAGATGCATATTTTTGGACTGCGGGGGCATCGCAGCATCCAGTGGAAATGAGAGAGATCAAGTGAATTCCACACACACAGCCGCGGTTTGGGAATCAGACCCCCGGGGCTATAGGCACCGGCGACAGTGCTACCCACAATGCCACTCTTCTGCTGCCTTTAGTGGCTATTGATTAGTTAAATGTATTGGCCACTTTGTCCATGCATATCAATCTGAATCACACATCTACTAAGTGAATAGGATTAAAGTGTAAACATCCATATTCCCGCTTATCGAGTACAGGGTCGGGGGGGGGCTGGAGCCTATCCCAGGCAGTGCAGGGCACAGCGCGGGGGAAGACCCTGGATGGGATGCCAGACCATCACAACACACACAAAGTTTAGGCTGTAGGAGGAAAGCGGAGTGGCTGGGGAAAGCCATCACAACACAGGGAGAACAGGCAAGCTCCAAACACACAAGGCTGGGGTGGGATTCAAACCCACAGCCCTGGAGGTGCGACCCCACAGCACTAGCTACTAAGTCACCATACCACCCTAAACCATTAAACATAATGTATCCATTTAAATACAGTGCCAGTCAAAAGTTTGGTTACACCTACCCATAGAAAGGCTTGTATTGAACTGTATAGAAAACTGTATTGAACCCCTGAACTTTGTGGGTTGAGACTCAGAAGGTTTTCGGTTCAAATCCCCGGTTTGGCAGAGTGATCCCGCCTTTGACCTCTTGAGCAAGGCCCTTAACCCCAATTGCTCCAGGAACTGGCTGACCCTTCTGTTTCCTCCACACCAGTTTCATGAGGTGGCCTCCTGGAATCCTTTTGCAGCTGTCCTGAAGGCGGTACCACATATATGCTGAGCACTCATTGGCTGCTTTTCTTTCACGTTCTGGTCTAACCCCCCCAAGGCCATTTCTCCTGTGTTTGGGTCAGGTGACCAGGTCTTGTGATGCGACACTATCAGTTTCCTTTGTTGGAGGCTTGCTGTGTCCAAACTTTTGACTGGTACTGTATGTAAAATACATTTTTTTGGTGCAGTGGACTGGCTTCCTGGGGTCCAGGGTACCTCCTGCCTTGTGCCCAGTGCTTCTTGCGAGAGGCCACAGGGGTCCCTGAGACACTGAGCAGAAGTACTTGCTGATGGAAGTATGGATGGATGGATGGATGGATGGATGGATGGATGGATGGATGATTTATTCTTTTCCCATGGTATTTTTTTTTGGTCAGATAATGGACAAATTGAGTAAAAAAAATATCTCAGCCCAAGGTAAATGAAAATTGACACAAGTCTTGTCATGTGCATGTTTGGGATTCCAGTGAGCCATGGGAATTCCAGTGAAAGCAGATTTAACTGCACCATAGAATCTGTTAGCACATGGGAATTCCAGTGAAAGCAGATTTAACTGCACCATAGAATCTGTTAGCACAGAGGGGGCCATGTCACAAGTTGCAGTACTTTTTCTCTTTGATTATAAAGCATTAATTTAAATTAATATTTTAACGTATCTATTAAAAAGTATTTAGTTATACTAAAATTATTTCTGAATCCTCTGTCTAAAAGAGTGAAGTAAATCCTTCCACGTAAGCACTGAACCACGTACGGGAGATTTAATGATTAATATCTGCCTCACAAGTCAGGCAGGAACAGCCATGTGCAGAGCTGAAAGGTTGCAGCGTTGATACAATTACATTTTTTCCATGTGCTTTCAACCCAAATATCCTAATTAACACTGTAATATATGTTGTTCATTCTTTCTGTTCACTGTTGGCCTGGCTTACAAATTAGCAGAGAAACAAAAAGAGTCATTCTCTGTAAACATTGTTTGTTTCTTTTTAAATAACACTGATCCATCAGCTGTGTTTATAATGAAATAAGTCATTCCTGCATCCCGGTTGGCCTTAGATTTTCCTCAGTCAACTAAAGTATTTAAACACAAAGAGTGTATGATTTGTTTTGAAATAGATTTTTGTCTTGTGTCAGATTTGAGTATTTCATCAGTATCTGGTGATAAAAATATGGACTAGCTACACAATTTTATGAAAGTTTAAAAATTATTTTATTCATGTTGCGTATCTGCAGGATAGTTGCAGGACACAAATTAACGTTAATCATTGTCATTTTCCTTAAGTTACTGGTTTTAAATTCTGCTTAAAACAGATATCAATTTGTTTGTGTTTAATATCATTACTATATATCAACAAATGCGATATGAATGTGATGGTATGACTTTTTTTACCTCTATTCTTTCAGTAAAATGGTGGCAGTCTTTAATCTTTAATCGCGTTAAATCTTCAGCTCAACTAAGATTGAGTTTGGGAAAGTATTTTTGCGCTTGTGATAAGAAAATGCGTCTTAAAAATGTTCAGCTGTATTTGTCGAGATATAAGCAAACATTTTGTGTAACTTTCACATAGCGGGTCTGAGTTTGAACAACACAACTAAATCCATGTCCACACTGCATGATATATTCAGAATTTACACAGCAGAATTGCTGTCATTACTAGAAATGAGTCTGATTAATCAGACGATAAGCAAATCATTCAGGCGAGGCAGTACGAAAATACTAACAAACTTCATAGTTTCCGTCTGTGTTTGCATTGTGTTCTAACAGACTTTTTGTTCCTAACATCAAATCTTACAGCTTCTTTTCACCAAATTGACTCCAACTTCTACGTTGCATTCCTAGGGTCACGGAAGTAACATATTTCTTTTATTATTCAAAAAGTACTGGCAAACAAACTGTGATAATGCATTATCTTCATTGCATATGTCTCCTGCACAAAAGAAAAGATACAAATCACCAATCCTGCTTTCTACATTTTTTATGCCCCAAAAACAATCAGTATGTGAAACGGTCCTATTTGCAAAAATGCTAATGACCAATGGAGTCCCCTAGGCAACAGGTGTGACACACAAGCACAATGTTGTGTATAATCTACAGGTCATGGTGCCTTGGCTCCCATAAAAAAAAGAACTGAATAAAATAAGAAAGCAAATGATAGGATTACCCTCAATCAATCAGTCGTTTTCCATAAGAGGCGCCCTTTTAACGCGCCCTTCAAAAAATCCCATTTAAGTGAAATGCCACTCAGTAACTGGGGATTGTGGGAATGCACTGTGGTTTTGACACGGCCTCGTAATATTTTGAATTCCCCAGCATAAATAAAAAGCCAATGAGAAAAGGAGCAGTTACAGGTAAGCGTTGAGCAATATGAAAACAAAGTTCCTTCAGTTTGGCCAGTATCTACTGAGTAAGCGGGAGCTCATCTTGAAGTCAAAGCTCTTAGCTCCTGTCAAATCCAAGCTGAGGTGTTGAATCTTTTATGAGAAGACCCTGTTGCTTGTTATAATATTTACAGACGTCTCCTTGTACTCTGAACAGAGCCTTATTATTGCATTAATATGGTATAGTTGCCCTTTTCGCTGCCAAGACCCAGGCTAACATAATTTTTCATAATAAATCATAGACAAACATGACAAAGTGAGCGGATAATCATAAAGGGGGGGCTGCTGTATGATTCAGATAAAAACGGTTTGGGGTTAAGGGGTCTTAGCACAAGTTTAATCAGATCAAATGTGCAATCTGCTACTGGCCGGCAAACAGTGATTTATGGGCACAGGGCTTGAAGAGAAGGTGTGCGGACGTGAGCGTGCGGCACCGTGTGACAGTGAAAGTGCGCTTCACTACCGTGCGATAATAAAACTGCAAGGCGATTCCCCTGTCTCACGGTGTCTGGCATGGCGTATTACATGGCTGCGATTAATCTCTGTAAAAAGACCCAACAAAAAAAATTTTAAAAAGCATCTTAGCGGTGTAGCGGAGGAACAAAGGATAAATGTAGAATGTATTTATCATGTCCTTGTGTAAAGAAACATTGCTTCACTAATTTATCTCAATACTGATATCAAATATCATTATAGTGCCCTTTAGAGACCCGACCAGAGTCCTGTGCTTCTCATTTTAGAGATCAACTGCCAACCCCCCTCCCCCACACACACCATCACCCTCTAATAACAAAGATTTAAATTTGATGGAGGCCAGTTCCAGTGTAATCATGTGTTCCACACACACATTCACACACTCACACATTTGAAATTGCACTTACTGAAAGCAATTTACAGTTATCAGCTGATAACTTTTCCAAAACTGTCTTGGCTGGACTTTTAACCTCTTGAAAGCAACGTTTAATAAAATATATACACTTAATACGGCCAAGCATATATCTGCTGACTAGGCGTATTCAGTATTTTGTCGTCTATGTGTTTTAGGAAAGTGCTTGACGTATATTTGTTTAGTCTACATGCAGAAACGAACCTGGCCTCCATTATCTGGATCAGCATATTTTCTGACACCTCCTGACCTTTTGTAACCCTAATCAGTAAAACTAAAACGTCAAGGTATAGTGCACCCATTTCTGTCATGCTATGAATGTTTCATCATCCTGGTACCTTCTTCTGAAATCCCATTGATGGCCTATAGGAGACAGAGCAAATGACCGATGTTCACACTGCCTTTCCTCTCTGGTTTATGTCTTCTCAATTGCTGCATGGCATTATCTTCCTGATCTATCATGCCCTCTCCACTATCTTGCTTTGCTGATATGCTGGTGATTTGACTGGCATCCTGTAACATAAATTTAGCTAATTCAAGTACATCTGATAATTCAGCTAATTGCTACAGTAATTAAGTTTCACCGTATGTACGTGCAACTGCAGCTGTATCAAGGTATATTTGGGAGTACGAATTTATCTGAATTCATTTCGCCTTTTTAGTTTAAAAAGAGTGCGTAAAAAAGTTGGGAGCGATTCTGCATGCAGGATATTCACCGCACCATAAAATATTGGATTCGCATTTAGAAATGAAAGGGCTAGAATCAAACTAATAATCACCTTTGCAAACCCCACTACAGAAAAAAGAATATAAGGCTCCCACATAAATTGTCCATCCGTTGTAAAATCTGCGTAGATTACTGAAGCGTGGAGTAAAAGCGCATGTCTATTGTAACATTGATCAGTCAAAGGATGCGTCAGACAAACCATGTTTGCAAATCCTCTTGAGTCGAGTTATAACTCGTATAATTATCGTTCCTTACGATCAAGTGCCACGTTTCCCCAGGGGAACCCATTTCCACAATTTCGCATGCGAAACACAAATCAAGTTTAATATAACGCAATTTTACAAAGCAACGAGATAAATATCATATTACTCTGCCCACATTGGACACAAAGGACACTGGGGGCGGGAGCAGAAATTCAGCTGAAGCTTTGTAAGCATCGTGTGACAATAATCCGCGGACAGCAGCTTCTCTTTTTGCTGAGGTACAGTCAGAGACAAATTGCCATAAATATGCCCCATGTACACATACATGCATGTCTATAAACGTCATGGTGTGTGCGTGCGCGTGTTTACATGTGGGTCCAATAGCACGTTTAAGCAAATGAGATCTGTAACTAAATCCATCGCTTAAATGCAGCGATTCACAATCATTTCGGGTTTTTTTCTGATAATGATACAAAGAAACCTTATGTTCACACGTCGCAGTAAATGGTACAATTACTTTGAAATTTAGTTATAAAAAAGTAACCGAATATATCTGTAAACCTTTGTTAAATATTTTTCAAGTGTACATCAATATGTATATTTGAGAGTTTGGTCACTGACCAATTAGCCTCTGTATAGAACTTATTTGGCTTAATAAACATTATTTGACATTTAAAACAGTGACTATTAGTAAAAGGATTATATGAAAATTTTGTTTCGAAGAACTATCAGAAAACGCCCCGATTTATCCACTTTCGACCCAACTCCTTAGAACATTATGCTGGCAAAATTGTTGTGTCGTCCACAGCCATCCTAATTATACACCCCAACGTCATTTCCGCAAGATCTTATAAGTTGTCTCTTTAATCCGTTTTGACATAAATTGACCTTTAGCTTATATACACTGGGCTGGGAAGATTGTGAGGGTGGACTCCCGTCTCACATTACTACAGTGAAAGTTCAGTATTGTTCATTCCGTTTTAGATTCAGTTAAATATGAATAGATTACAACTAGAGATCTGTGTTTTCCTGCATGATGTTTCTGATTAAGTGAAACAAGGGTAACCATACTATTTCCATTCAATCAATGTACATAACTTTTACGAGTAATTATTCAAATCATGATCAGCCAGTATTGTATTACATCAGCTAAGTCTGTCTTTTATTAACTTTCACAAGCACGACATAAAGCTTAAACCCCTTCCATTCCTGTGTTGGCACTGCACCTCACATTACTGATTAAGAATTATCCCCATAAATGCCTACTGATTTGAATTTATTATGGCAGCATATTTTTGTGTTATAGGGTGCAGTTAGGGGCATTTGCTGTGGCACAGTGAGCCACATCGTACACGAACACCTCCAGGGTTAGGGGTTCGAATGCCGGCCTCAGTTCAGTGTCTGTGGACTCTGCATGTTCTGCTCGTGTTTGTATATACTTCCACTGGGTATTCTGGTTTCAACCCACAGTACAGAGATATGCAGTGGGTTGAAGTGGCACCCCTACTTTGCCCACAGTTGCGAGTGTGTGCCCTTTGACGGCCTGGCATCCCGTCCATAGTGTCCCCTCTCTGTGCCCTGCTACCTGAGACAGACCCTGGGCGCACTGCGGCCCTGTACCGATTAATGCTTGTGTACATTGTAATAATGATACAATTATTTTACACAGTGCACAGGAAAGCCAGTGAAGCTTTTCATATCATACATCTGAGGAATAGGCCAAAGGCACAAAACCGGAACTAAAATAAGCCTCCTCTTATCCTCAGCCTAGGATTTCAAATTCAACAGCATCAGAGAGACAGGCCTTCTCCAGTACTTCTGGAGAGAGTGGGTTATACTTTAATGTCAATTCAAATTTCCCCTTTATTACCTCCAATCAAAATGTATTATTAATAATCATAATCAGCGTGAAGGATAAGTTTGTTCAGGGGATAGCGATTATGGTAATTTGCCTGTGTTTAGTCTGCGTAAGTTCAATATTTATTTATTAAGTATAGATTTATATCAGTCTGATTTCTGTGCAAGTAGCATACTTGATGCACATATTGCAAGTTAAGTATGTTTATAAACGATAACAGACGATGTAAAATGGAGCAGGTTAAATTGGTAATCTTAGTCTGGCACCTTTCACAAATAAACGATAAATAAACGTAAATTATTTCATTCTCAGTTCAAATTGTGAAAATATTATTTTCACCCTCTTTAGAACGCATTGTTCTAAATTGGTGAGCTTAGATGTTTTTGTATTTAAAAAGAACTACAGATTTCCTTTTACAATCTCATGGAAAAAAATCTCAACATTCTTAACAATAACGGCAGGGAATATGGCGATTATGGAAGCACCATAATTTCCTACAAGCATTTAAATGGCGACGATCTGTACATTGGATTACACTGTGTCATATTTAACATTGTTTCTTGCCTATGCTTTTACAACCAGCCTTGTAAATCCTCCCCGTCCGCTGACCGCTTTAGAGCACAGAGTCTGACCGGAGATTTGGAAATCGGCTTTATATGCATCTTACGACCTAAACCTGCTATTCTGCCTGTATTATATATTAACGCCATGATTTTTTATTGATTAGCGCATTCCGTATTTAAGCAACACAAAGACACGTCTAAAGAAAGCACACGGATAAATAAAAGATACATCCCTATGCCTTAGATGGGCGAGTAAAGAAAGGCTCTTTAAAAATGTATCTCTCTTAAGCGTGACTGACCCAGTTCTGTGAAAGCGTGACAGAAATACAATTAAATTGTAAAAGGAGAAGATAAGAGCGCCAAATTATCGAATGCAAATTAAACGTGATATTAAATACCCCTTAAAATAACCGATATGGCCAATCGATTGCGCGACGACTAAAAATCGCAAAATGTGTATAAAATAGGCGGCATCCTATGTGATTTGGGGGGGGGGTTTAAAGAGCGTCCAGCTGCGCTAAATGGAGGAAACGCACGAATACCTGTTTACATCCCTCCCGAATTATGCAAATGATGCCATTGTGTGTATGTAGTAACCAGATACAGTTTGCTCACCAGGTACGCTTCTGGAAAAAAAACGTACCACAAATGTGCCCCCCCCCCCCACACACACACACACTTAGAGCATGCAAGTTTACATTACAATACACATCGTCAACGCACCGACTGTACGTACCTCTGCTTTACATGACACATTTATTCTTACTGAATAAATAGCTGGGTAAAAATGCCAAGTAGTCAGTTATACCACGTTTGGCCAACGAACAGTCATACGCAACTGATATTAGACTGAATATGACAATATGATTCCCCACTCAGAGCGAACCGACCGCAGATAGTCATGTAGGATATACAGTTTTATGGGGATACGCGTTACCTTTGTGCATGCCGGTGTATCGGTCCTTCAAAACTGTCAGTTCGTGGATTTTCCCAAACTGTTCGAATAGGGGTTTCAGGTCTTTTTCCTCGAGGTTCCGCGGTATCTGCCCGATAAATAGCTTTATGGCATCTTGGTCTTTCATGTTGCCGCTGTCCGGATGAATGGAAATGGATTCTGACCCGTTCATGGGTTTTGTAAATGTGATCAGAGAGTACTGGTGCTGGTGCGAAATCAGTAGTAGTGGATGTTGGGTCGGTGCGGCCCCCGGTCCAGTGAAAACCAGGCTGGTGTGAGCGGGATGGGGCTGTTGTAGTTGCTGCTGCCTCCTTGTTTCAGTCTGAGTGAATCTGGCCATTCCGAGCTGGGAGCAGACTGGATAATAATGACAACACACACACACACACAGACACACACACACTGAGCGAGAGGAAGCACTCGGCTGGAAACCCAGGCTCACTTTTTATCAGACACACAACACACAGTACACATAGTACAAGAGAGGGGGAGGGCGAGGGGGAAGCTTCCCACAGACGGTCCCATTATCTACTCGTGTGCGACATCAAGTGGAAAAACTGCGGCATTGCAACACACCCATTTTGGGTTACCCTACTTGGGCATTGTAAACCAGTTTCACTTTCCATTCGGAATCGGGCTAATAGATTACCACTGTCCTAGATGATTCATTTTCCATTTTCCAAATATGTAAAAAGAGTGTAAATGATTCACAAATACTGAATTAATCCGGCATGTTATTGTATTTGTATCAAAAACCAAACACATTTCAAGGAATCCTCTAGATAAACTTGCATAAACTTTAAAGGAATGAAACATTAGGACAAGTGAGAACTTTTTATTAGATATTTTCATCTCACCAAAGTAACAGAATCTGTAAAATATTAAAATGTTTCATTATAGACTCCTGGTTTACTATAATCAAATGACTTGTAATCGAATATTACTACTACTGTGCTGTTTCAGTAAGAGAATTATGCTTTGGCTTGATAGTATTAATGGCTGCATGATACTATTTACTGTACATTATAACTGTGGCACAGCTAGAGATTTTGGGCCCCATGACAGACTATCATATAGGCCCCTTAAGCGAGACCAATGCAATTATGTTTAGGCCCCTGGAACTGCTCTAAATTCCCTCCCCCACCACCCCACCCCTTTACGGCACCCCTGCATTACGACCATAAAGCCAAACTACCATGTTGATTGAGAAAACTTCTGTACCTTTGCACCCACGTAGGTTTTCGATCAATTACTTTAAAACAGATTCGAAGCGATGCGGTTTATGCTACCTGAATGTGGAAAGGACTAAAGAGGGGAGTATAGCTCTGGTCGTGTATGCTAGAGCTGAACAAACAGGGCGAGGAAGGAGGCGAGATGCAGCTTGGAACTGAAATGCGATGCGGCTGTTGAAAGCTTACGGTACAGCACTGGAGTTTAGCTGGTATGCGTGCTTAAGGTCCCCAGGCTGCCTACTAGGATTTACAAAACAAATTGCCACAATTCTGAAAACTAGCTGCAGGACACATCAGCTGCTCTCAGATAACTTGATTTTCTGAATAAATAAGTAGCAGTAATAATAAATAGGAGATAGCCCTAAAGCACAGCTGAAATGTCCATCATTCGCAGCTCCTCTGTACTCCAGCTGCACGTTTCCATCTCTCCCTTCAGTTTAACATCAGGTTTGGTGACGTCCTCCTCAGCAGCTCCAATGGAACAACTCAAATAAAGAGGTGAAGGAGGGTGTCGTGCACCATCTTCTGGGCACATGGGCTTTAGGATTACCTTTCAGCCGCATTAATTAACAGCTGGGAACAGGTATAGATTCAGTGACTAAATGTTTAAATAATGGCTTCAGTCACACAGGAGCAGACTCTGATAGCTACCCCTGTTCTAGCAAGTTCACACAACACCTTCACCATTAGTCAGAGAACCTCTCCTTGCCGCTTCCCAATTCATCTTTATACAGACGGACTCAGCAAAGTCTGCATTATTCTACTGACAGAATGAGGCAGGACTGATATTTTTATTAAGCTAAAACAGTCAGTAATGCTACTTGAGGGGACACAAGTAACGTAGTAACTCAGTTTCTACTGAAGTACAAATCATGCACAAATATAGTAACTGCAGGAAATACATGGACTGTTTTGATTGATTAATGATGAACTAACATGGGATCAGTAGGTAACTAACACTGAGTTTCTGGTTAATTAATACATTAAGAATGAGGATAGTACCACATTATTTGTGTCCACTCAAAACAGGTCAGGTTAGGTTAGGGGGCAGGCACTAGTACATCTCAAGATTCCGGTATCCCAGTTGGTGACCCCGCAGGCCGACACACAGTCCAGTCCCACCCTCCGGAATTGGCCGTCTATCTGCTGCAGCCAGGTGTTACGTGGGCATCCCCTTGGCCTAGTCCAGTCACTCAGAGCCGGATCACCCTCAGGGAAACGCGCCACATGGCCATAGCGCCGTAACTGACGCTCCCTCACAATGCAGGTAATGTGCCTCAATCGGGACTTACTGAGCAAACACTCGTGGGACACAAAGTCAAACCAGCCGTACCCAACCCAAGAACACTCCATGTGTGTCTGCCCCTTATTTCTGTACTATTAGGAACATGTAACTAAATCATATGTTATAAGACGCTGACAAGAATATAAACTGATAAAAAAAAATTTGAATATCCCTATCCATAAGGTCTATGCGATCTAATGCATGGATGCTTGTGTACTGACAGTTATATGTTGCACTCCCTTCTGTGATATATATAAGAAATGCAAACGCTAGTTTTACAATCAAATTAGCTAAATTCATTATTACCTAATCTTGATATTTAGGATGAAGTCTGTGCAAAAATGGCTATGAAATACAAGTAGTGACCAACTGTCAGTATAATTAGCTAATAGCTAACGCTCATGGCTTATCTTAGCAAAAGAGATCATATACATATTTATCATCAGTCTTGAAGGAAATTAAAGTCATGTACCTCTCTGCCACCCCTAGAGCAAGTCCTTTATCAATGTGTCATAATACAGCTTGGGGTAATTACATTTTATGTTTGCAAAATAGGGTCCACAGTAACGATGGGAATGTGAGAAGAGTCCTGTACAATCCACAAATATTGCTGGCAGATTTTTCTGGACATGAAGGTGTCATGTGAAATACTTGCGGTCAATTCATAAAGGATGGCTTATGTTATCATACGACACAAGTAACACATTTAAGTTCTGTTTTTTTTATTATTATTTATTCAGAATTTATTTTAGATTATTTTTTGGACCTGTAAGAAAATGATAAAATTCTGTACAAAGAAAGTGTTCTTCAGTAAATAAACCTGAAAATAAAAAGTCCTAAAAGAGATTCTATTTCAGAAAAAGCACACTTTTCTGGCAGAATTGCAGAGTAATTTCGTGTCTTTGAAGGTACACATGATGAGCTTGTAATATTTACGTCAGCAGAGGAACAATACACAAGAGATGGTGGTTGTTTTGATGAAAGATGTTCGTTGTTATGCTTCCGTTTGATGTCATAGGTTACACAAAATGCAGCTATAAATAATTTTAAAATATCACAATATAACCAACTTCTACAAACTTAACAATGAGAAACTGTAAACAGACATTTCATTGTAATGCAAACATGTCAATAGACGGTATTAATATTTCAGCCAGGGTGCTACGATAAGGATTTAATGATGCATAATAGCTTTCAGATTTCCAAAAAATTTAGGCTCCACTATACTGGAATCAGTTAAGGAAATGAAACTGAAAGCCACTTGTTGTTTCTTAAAGGAACATTATACTAGAAAATCAGCCATATGTTCGAGACATGCAAGACACACTAATTACCACAATGTTGAGTATTTATTCATCATCCAGAACATAAGCACCCTTTATATAGTAGATTTCCCTCAGAAGGAATTGCGTGTGTACTGAGATAATATGAATGCTATCAGGAAGACAGAACCAAGGTCAGCTCAGGCCTACACTGATCAAGTATCACCAAAAAGGGAATTGGGATTGTAACATAATCACAATATTAATATGTGGGCTTACTCTTTAGGTATCCATTTGAATGTTATCAATTAAAATAAGGCCATTCATAAACACTCCTCCATTGAAGGATACTGAGGGAAAGGGCAGTGGTAAATGTGACTGTGGTAAATTTGTACACTGATATATTATTGACACTAGATAAATGCAGTGTGAAGGAGAACCATGTGTGAAGGTTCAGCCCTCATGTCATGCAGACGTGTACGAGATGCTCCAATGTCGTTAAACCGTTTCACTTCCAAACACTGACACCCTGTTGGTTTTATGGTACTGTTACCGTTTTAGCTGTCAAAGAGGCAGAATTCCTAGAATATTATCATTTGTCCATTTGTGTCTATTGTATTGTTTTGATATTATTGTTATAGTAATATTATTTGGATTTTTTTAAATTATTTTTTGAGAATGAAACATGTAAAGTGATATGTCTAAGATTATCATCAAACATTTTAAAAACTTTTTGCAGAGAGAACAGCAGAAGTTCACTAAGCCCCATTTAAACTGTAATTTAAAAGTAATTTAATTTAATTTAAGGCGAAATTAAAGTTGAATTTCTTACATGACAGCTGTTCAGTTGTCTCATAATTTATATTTTACCTTTTTAGATGTGTCTATATTATATTAACATATTTAAAATGTGCCTGCATTACTCAGTGGATTTTTTATAATGGAAATTGGACTTTTACATGACAGGTACTTGTTCAAATTTTCGCCAACAAAGGGTTTTCAAGGATCATTGGAGGATGGCTGTGTCCCTATCAACCCCAGATATAGCTGGCTGATAGTCAGGTTTTTCATAAGCATACAAAAGCATAACCTTAGAGATGCTCAAGGGCTTTTTTATTATTTTCCTGGGCAGTGTTTTCCAGGTCAATAGCCTATAACATGCCACAACTTGCTTTATTGTCATAAACCAAGTCTATTGCTAGTTAAATGAGATGAATGTTATGAAGTGTAATATTTATATCTTCAGTAGGTTATGTGAAATGGAAAAGACTTAAAAAGCAGCTTTCGGTTGCCACAAATAATCTACCACCCTAGGTAACAATTTTTAAATCTTTCGAGATTCCAAACCACAGGATTCCCATCCCATTCTCCGTTCTCCCATCTTAGGTCTGCCACCTTGGGGCTCAAGTCTCTGGACCTATGATCAGAAGATCGCATTTCGAGCCCTGAACTTAGCAAAACAGTCACATGTCCATCGGCCCTTGAGCAAGGCCCTTAACCCCCAGCTCCAGGGGTGCCACACATTGGCTATGAGGGGCAAGATGGGGTAGGCAAAGAGAAGAATTCCAGGGTAACTGTACTCATACTTGTGCTAATGGCAAATAAAGGACTTATCCTTTATCTCCCACCTCAATTTCGTCATCTCAGATATCCAGTCCTCTCTTCTCTGGTATCCTATTTCAGGTCTCTGACTGTGGATCCATTGTTACTCCACATCACAGTCCCCTTTATACATATATTTTGTCATATCAGCAATATTTTTCTTAGCAAAATCTTCATTCTTCAAGCATCATCAGCCCCTCCCCCCTTAAACCTGTTTTTTTTTTTTTTTTTACAGGTTCTAACATAAATCCCCAAATCAGCATCCCTATAAGCTCATTACTGTGGTTTCAGTGTAAATATGTTGTAAATAAAGCTTAGCAGGGACCCGGCCCAGCATAAATTCTTTTTGAAATCAAAGCTGTCACTGGGCATGAGTGTCGGAAGATGTATTTCACAGAACTTGGAGAATCGTCAAGAACAAGAATGAACAACGATATTGGAGGCTGAGTTATGCGCACGGCGTAGCTTTACGACTCTCGTCATTTATCACTTTACACTTAAAAGCCGTATTCTGCATCAGACTTTACAAAGGAATCCCTGACGGCGATCCGCGTGCTTCGCTCCATGCTAATGTAAGCAGTGGGCTAAAGCTGATGAGCCCCCTGCTAACAGAGAGAGCTCTTCACATTAGTGATAGGACCATCCATTGAGGGTCAGCATTACGAAAACCTGACTTAATGCGCGTGTGAATTGGCCGTCTACATCAGCGTGCTGTCGGAAACTGCATATCGGCGCGGTCTGAAACTATTTACCGCTATTTACGATGTAGTAAAAACGGGGAGATTAGGTAAGAAAGAAAGGATCATTTAAAATTCCAGGGCTGTACTGTGCCTCACTTATCCTCAGACTTGTATGTTTGTGTGTATCCATTCACTTGTTCGCTACTTTTGTAATTAACGTGGTAATATGATAATTGATGTCGATAATTCAGTGGCTTTTCTGTGTTTTTTTTATTAGGTCGGTCACAAACCCAGCACTGTGATATCTATCATCTGTCATCACTGTGGGTTCTCTCTGTATCTCACCTTAATGTCATGTCACAGAGGAGAGACACCCCCCCCCCTCCATGTGAGAGACTGGAAGCAGTGGCTAGGTGATAGAAGTGTGCAGGAAGGACCCATCCATCCATCTATCTATCCATCTATCCATCCATCCATCTCCTTCCCATATCCACTTGCACAGTTTTGGCAGAGAGGACAGACATTTAGCAGTCATTACTGCATTCAGATTCTGATTCCTTCTATGTCTTTCTGACCCAGACCTGAGACCAGTTTTAAGGCCCAATTCAGCTCTAAACAGCACAATGATCATAGTAGCGCAGCTGGTGAACTTCAGTAACAGGAGTTTATACCAGTATTCAGCTACACATACATTCAATATAATAATGATTCAGTTTTATGAAACCAGTTCCAGTGGCTCATATGATCCAATCTATGACCTTGATTTCAGCAAAAAAAAGAGTTCAAGCTAACTTTATATGACAAGTTTTCATGTTTACTTCCATTAGCTAAATTTGTATTATTTCATTTGCTTTGTAACGCATAATGCATTTTCTAAAGCAGTGCTATAGGTTTGGTTTAAACATTGGTAGGGATCAAATCAGCCCTACCCTCCCACGGGACTCCCACAGTATTTGTGGGGCACGTCCCTACCCCCCATACCCAAATCTACACCCTTGCGTAAAGGTGACTCCAAAATTAGTGTCAATGGGAAACTGACCACCAATGGAGACCAAAAGGTACATGTGATGCACCAGAAGTTACAATCGGCCAAGACAATATGGCTGCCAGAGCTCCATATAAATGCTAATTGTGCCTCGGTTTGACGTGAAATAAACACCCATCTAATTATAAGCTGATTTTCAATTTACTCTACAATAATAGGTACAGCTTTTCTTATTCAAAAATAATTTATTAGTGACTGTTTGTAATTACCCACCGTTATCAGTCGGAATATGAAGCTCCCATTGGTTTGAATTATCTAGCACATTGAATTCTGCATATTAACTAGACTGGTGAAGGTGCTTTTGATGAGATTGGAAACTGTATGCATTTTTAATACAAGGATGCTGAATTTTTTATTACAGTGGATCCAGAGACATACAAAGAGATCTATGCACAGTACTCAATTAAAGCTGAATTCCATCCAAAAATGGCATTAAATTAATTTTGATCATCACCAGACTATGAGCTTTGTGTCCAAAGACAAGATTAATACAGGCACCTTGAACCAAGAACAGACACTCTGATTTTCAAACACTCCCTGCCCTGATTTCTGCTGGTAGTGTATTACAGGTTTATTTTAGTTATTACTGTTTTTTTCCATTTGCGAAGTGTTGGTAAATTGGGTACTATTAAGTTAAGTCATTCGAAAATCGTATGCATTTCCTAAACATTTACGCCGGCGGGGTTTGCATGTCCCAGCATGTCCAGTAATTGTAAATAGCCCCCGGTTGTGTTATTACTAATAACTTGTTGCATTTCCTGTTGTTGCGTGTGTGTTTGCCGTACCTCGCGTGAACCCTGCTCGATCCCCGCGCGTCTAGCATTACATTACATTGCATTTTTTTGGATGCGCCTTATAATCCTTCTAAGGGGTGTAATATAATAACGTGTTGTTTTTTTCCGTAACCGAGTCCACATCATTCGCCTGTTTCGCGATGTCTTTGTTTGCCTGGTGCAAACATATTGTCATGTTATCGGCAACAGCTTATTTTGGTAGGCTGAATCAAATTTATTTCCCAATCGAGGAAATATTTCTCACAGGAGCTTGGTAAATACAAGTAAATCTTCGGGAGGGGGCGTGGGGGACTTGGCAACAGAGAACCGCTGCAAAGCGCTCCGGAGGAATGCCGGTGTTATGCCGATAACAGCATCCCTGCCGTAGAATGCATGCCGGTGTTCTGACGAGTTGAGCTTTTAGGGGTTTTTTGGGAGGGTTAGGCTTTTAAGGGTGTTTTGGGAGATAGGGTTAGGGTTTTAGGGGTTTTTGGGGGTTTAGGGCATGGGTTAGGGTTAGGGCTATCGATTAAGTAGCTCAACTCGTTTCAAATCAGCGACCAATCGGTCATTTAGAGACAGGCATGCATTCTACAGCAGGGATGCTTTTTTCGGCAAAACACCGTCTTTATGGTTTGATTAATATTATTACGCGCATTGCATGTAGTTCTTTATTGTCACCACAAGGGGGAAGCTGTGCTTCAGCAGCAACTAGCGCGATTGCATTTTGATTCGCAATAGAGGACACCGGGTTCAGGAGGCGTCAAAGCAACGCAAATATGCACACAAAGTTTTCTGACTGTGGAAAACCAATGTCGACCTGAAACAGCAAAACTCTGGACATTTCAGACATTTTAGGTCCCTAAAAAGAGGACACGTATGGAATAAAGAGAACGTATGGTCACCCTACCTGACGGGACGCCCAGCAACCTTCTGTGTATCTCGTACTCCAGAGGTAGCTGCACAAAAGGCGGTCTGTAGAAACCGAATCACTTGTATTTATCAAGCTTTTCGAATTTTCCCACTCCAGGTTAGATATAGACATAGATGAATACATTAATAATCCCGAGGGAGAAATTCTGACATTTTAGCAGCAAACAGAAAGTCAAAGCGACAAAAAGATTCAGTGGGCTGTTTTTGAAAATATACATACAGGTGCGAAAAACATAATCATTACAGAGGAAGAGATAAATAAATTGCCAAACAAACATGTATAAAATTGAAGATGAGTAGAGGCAGGATGCAGGTCCAGACTGTACTTTCCAGAACTGGAGATGGTTCTGAAGGGACCCAAAGTGCAATCTTAAACTGAAAATCTGCTTTGTTAATAATTTTGCTATGCAGTATAATTGCATATCACATCTGTTTTTTTATGATTTCTGGGTTATGCAAAAAGAATAAACTATGGGTAGTATTTAAAATCATCGTATTGTCCCACAATCAAGCAACAGTCATCCTTCAGTCCATCAACAAAACAGTCAAGACATATGAGTTTTATCCCTGTTAATAATCACTGATGCTGGAGTATTTGCATTTTTTTAGATTCAGTTGCATAGCCTGGGGTACTGAGAGGAGCACAGTAACAACCTCAGGGATTCATGCAGTGAACAGGTGGGGAAAACTGCTACATATAGCAGATTCAAATGACTGATGCCAGGAAAAGTAAGTGGAAACTGCTGGCAGTGCTGCGGTAAATATTATATCCAGAGGTCATTCACCTGTAGAGATTGAATTTATGGCATAAAATAAAGTGATTCCTGTCAGGTTCACTATTGGAATTCCAATGTCCATTTGGAGATCAGCATTTGTTTAATGGCTGGCTGTTCCTGCTTTGTTGATGGCTCCATATGAATATTTTACGTACATTCCTCCCTGTCAAGGAGCAATGACCTTGACTGTCTGGTGTCTGGTGGAATTCAAGCTTAAAATTTACCATCTTATGGTAACATTTACAAAGCATCATAACATTTAAGCACCACTAGAAGAGGCTGTACCTGCTTTGCTCTGTAGAGCGAGAGAGGTACTTAAGCGTAACTGTTTGATCAAAATGATCCACTTAGACAAATAGATAAAATTTAAACAGTAGGATGGGTGGGCAGTCGGCCCCTAGCACTGCGCACTCCAGAGTAGCGCCTCTAAGAAGGCAGCTGATGCAGTGTAGGTGAGTCAGTGTGTAGGTGTGTCTGGAAGATCAGTGGGTGCCAGTTTGAAGAGATAACATGGAAATGTATGCATGGAGCAGAAGGGCTCACTTTTTACCTGACTGTGGTAAGGAAATAGTCCGTTCCCCGGGGAGAAGGAGGGTGAAGTCAGTGACAGCCCCTTTTTTCATTTTGCGCATTATTTTAAAAGTGCAGTTAAGTTAAATTTGACTTCACGGTCTTATGCTAACAAGGCTGCCCCTTTGGGTTCAGATGGCAGGTTTGGACCTTCTCTCTACTAAAATGATGCATGCAGCAGCCAGTTCTCATGAGTCGCTGCTTAGGGTTGTTTATTTCTTCAGCTTATTACTGTTTTTATTGCCTTTGCCGACGTGCCCATTTTCTCCGGTTTCTTAGAGCAACATTTCAAAGTATTTCAGTGACTGACATGACAGTCATTTGCTTTATGGAGTGGTTAAATTTTCCTTTGGAATGGTGGTCAAATTTAATTGTAAATTTTGCCTTGCCAGTCGAGTTCTGGTACTCGGTCACTTCCTTGTGACATTTCCAATAAAACAGCTGCCTTACCAATTTGGCTGCATGTCACTGGTACGCTGACAGTTTCATATGTTTTTAGTCAAAGTGTTTACTGAGTAAATCCTAAAGAAATTAAAATGGTGGAATTAGTCCAATTAACATTTATACTCGAAGTTTTGAAGTTTTATTTGTCACATACACAATTATACTCAGTACAATGTGCGGTAAAATGCAGTATTTGGCTAACTCCAGACTGTGAACAGGGGGAATACGTATAAGAGTTATAATGCATTAACAAACATTAAACTTTAAACAATAATTATGCTTATCCATAGTGGCAATAAAGTGGAGGAAGCACATCTATCCATTAATCACCTTCAGATGGTGTGTCTGTCTTGTCATGAGGAATGAAGAACTCTGGGGTAGGTATTTGGAGAACAAAACAGGACTGCAAGGGGTCAAAGCAGGAAGACTGACTCTGGGGAAGGCACAGGTATCAGGAGGGCTGATGTTTACCACATTGAGATCAGGGATTAAGAACAGGACACAGCTGGGAAGAAAACAAGAGTATTCCAGAGCATCAGCAGTGACCTCTGCTGTCTTCTCTTTGGCACAAACATGAACCTTCATGAGTTCTGACTCTCCCAAAAGTCCCCATGGCTCCAAATGTTTGGACTCAGCTCCTAAACTTTCATTCAGTGCCATATAAATGCGTTCAGTCTGCTGACTTGCACTGACCACAGTGCGTAGGGAAAAAAATGAATGTCTTCATAAATTTATTTTGTAGATTAAATAGTTCTTGTGCCTCTTTATATATTTTGAATGATAAAAGGAAAATCAGAACCCATTTGTCAAATGAGCTGTTTAGTATTTTGTTTTTACTTATGAATGTAGGAACCAGTTTTATTCTTCCACGGAATCCATCGGGGTGAAGTGAAACACAACTGGAATCAATCCATTCAAGTAGATCTTCAAAGATCTGAATATGTTACGTGGGGCTGTTCCAAAATGGTGCACCGTGCAGCATGTCATGCTGGCATCCAGAAATACGCTGACAGAATATGATTGTCCTGGATGTGTCCAAACGATCTGTGTTTATATATAAAACATTTGTCAAGCCTGTGAAATGTTTCAACGTTTCACAACTCAGTATGACAGCAACCTATAGCGTATGCATGTCCTTTGGAGAGATGGCCTGTTTTTGACAGTCCTTGCGTAAAAGTATTTCTGGGAGGCACTGGAGCAAGGTAGCACAGGGACATTAATCGTGCAAGTAACCGACTTCTCATGAATAGACATTGATGACTTTTGACAATTAGCTTAAATGCTCCAACTTTGTCTCTGTCCACAGAGGGGACACTGATAGGTGTTGCCGTATAGTAGGAGTATAAACCAGAGAAAAGACATCAAGCATTGATGATAAGCCTGCAGGTCAGAGAGAATATGAAAAGATTATCAGATCAAGACTCTGATTGGTTAGGCCCACCTACCTGACAATCTGATTGGTTATCTCTCTGGACCAATCATTTTTCGCTCTGCTCTCAGAATATTTTTATAAGTAAAACTCCCATGAGCTGATGAACCCTTAAGTGAAAATCTGTCTTTTCTTCCTGGTTTTTGATTAAAACAACTGTCTGTCTTTTATTTATTTCCACTATTTTTACTTATTTATTTTTATTATGTTTTCCTGATTTTCCGTCTTTTCTTATTCCTGTATGTCTTAGTTGCACTGGACTTTGTTGAGCACTTTGGTCAAACTTTGTTGCTATAAAAGTGCTCTTCAAATAAATTTTGATTTGATCTGAAGTAATTTAAGAGCCCAAAACAACCCTTATCACTCCTTTCCAGTCTGCCATTAATGTCCTGTCTATATCTAAAAACAACTGTGGTTGTTAACACAGATTATTAATGCGGTAATTGTGAAGGACTGAAAAAGTCTTTGAATTTCTTGGCGTTTCAGAAACTAATATTTACGCTCACTCTCCATCAGTTTAAGTTATTATACCGCAAGGGTTGTTTGTGAAATGTAGGGGCCACACATGGAGCTCTGACATTACACAGCCACCAGAGGAAAGCAAAGAACTGGGACCATGGAATATAATCCCAGTGAAACCAGAGCCTTGATCCTCCCCTCCTGCCCTACAGTTTGCCCTGCCTTTAGCGCCTGTGGCTATCAAGGAGTTACTGTTTAATAAATCCACAGGGAATTAGCTGGTCATCAATACCAGCCAGGGATTAGCATGTTTAACGATCATAGGATGGGTAATTAGTCACAATGAGAATCAAAGATAAACCCTTCTGGCCTCATGTCCTTAATAGCCTCCCACAGCGCTGCCTGATTTAAGGGTATATAGTGCTTTATATAGTCCTTTAACAAGCACGCAGGAGTACAGGATTCAATTACACTTCGATTTAGTGTAATTTATACAGTATTTATTTTATTTATTCAGTATAAGTATCCATTTTTTTCTGTATTTTACTATATCGTCTATGTTAAATTATTTTGGACTTACCTATACTGTACAAAATATACCCCTTTAAAAAAATCCTTAAAAAGCTATAGAATTCTGAAGTATAACACTAAAGGATATACTAAAAAGATACTAGTCTTTAACAAAATCAGGCAGTAATACGCTCAGTAGCTACAGTATTATGTATGCCTATGTAGTCTCAGGTAAAACCTCCTACTGAAGACTTGTGTGTTTAGGAGGTGCCTTTCTGCATGATACTGCTGTACTAAGCTGTTATTTATGTCCTAATGGCCTCCCTGCTTTTATGACCATTCTCCTCACTTCTTCTCCCATGTGGACACTGAGCCTAAAAGAACCATATTCAAAGTTTCAAATGTTGCGGTGGCCTCAAAGAGCTGCAGGCGGTCACATCCCATTATGGTGGTCAGAGATGGAAAGTTCAGAGTCCCATTATGGGGGTCAGAGATGGAAAGTTCAGGTCCAGAATATACAAATCCAGAGATTTTGCACCAACCGACCAGTTTAGTGACTGTGAGTCTTTATACTCAGCTGGTTGGTTGAAATTAAATCTTGGTCTGGATTTGTAGCTTCTGAACCCAAACTTTCCACCTCTGATGGCAGTAACCCTAGGACCCGCTGGCGGACACCTGTGGTGAGGGAAACTGTCAAGCTGAAAAAGAAGACCAACAAGGTGATGGACGCATGAGAGTCTCCAGAAACATCTGGAGTGAGACTGAGGTGGGCCCAAAGATGGTTTTGTAAGCTGTTGAACAATTGTGTGAGCAATCATGAGAATATGTTATTGCAGTCTACAGATATATGAGTTGCAGGTAAGGACCAAAATGACATGGAAAGCTTCTGCGCAAATTTGCTGAGCTCCTCGGGTCTGTAGCCTTGGAAAGAGAGGCGGGATCCGACCTGCGTGGCAGAATAAGCGCTATGAAGATGATGATGAAGAACTATCTGTTACAGTTGATTTGTAAGTAATTAATGTTGATTCACTCTTCCTACACTCAGTGAATTATTGCTCTAGTCTGGAAAGTGAAACACTTAGATGTTTCTCTCTTTATCAGTTGCTCCATTTTTAATTGACGTGCGACTGCTGGTAACTACTGATGAAAAAACAGAAGTGTGTCGAATAAGCCTTCATTTAAGTCACCATAAACAAAGTAAACGTGTTCATGTTTGATCTTTCTATGCTGACATTTAATTTGTTGTTCCATTATCTAACACACCTGAGTATGACAGACACAATACTTGTGAATGGACAAAAACATCACTTTGATAAATGGCCTAATTAATTGACACTGACTAACTCAGTATGACTGGTAACTCAGCTATCAACTAAAATCATGAATTTTAGCTGCAAATTAATTTTGAGGCATAATCGATCTACTGTCCGTGTCTCTATCCACTCCCATCCCAGAGGGCAGTAACCCGAATCATACGGATCCCTCACTGCATTGTCATTAAATAATGCATCGTGCATGTTTCTGCCGCATGTGTACATGGTACTGTTCACTTTGCTGTGATTTATTTGTTTGTTTGTGTGTAAAGGGAGTATTGAGCTGAGAGTTATTAATTAACCCCTTAATCATAGAGGATTTGGTTTGTGTAAAAGGCAAGTCCAGGTTCTTGCTGTATATTTACTACTTATACATCTTACATTTTTGTTTGTCTTTTTCATAATGTATTTTTTGTCTGACTTTACTTATATGTACTAGTACTTATATGTGCACACACACACACACACACACACAAACACATATATACACACGCACACGAATATATACACACATACACATACACACACATATACCATGGCAAAAAATGAAGAGACCACAGCACAATCTTTTGTTTCACTCATCTCTCAATTTATGGGTGTGTGTCTGTGAATAATATATTTATTTGCAAACTCCAGCCTGGCACTTCCTGCCTCTCACTGATGAAGGGCTTCTTCCTTTATGGATCATCAGTCCTGCATATAAGATCCTGATGTGAACGGTCCTTCACACCTGCACTTAATGTCTCCCATTCCTTCGGAAGTTCACTCGATGTCATCCTATGATTCATGAGGCACTGGCGCATAAGTTACCAGTCATCACTGGCATTATAAAGATGCTTCTGCCCTCAACCTGGCTGGTTTCTGGTCATTCCCAGTGTCTCCTGCTTGACCTCATTCTTGTGTGCTGCTGTCTTAGAAATTTTGAACCTGGAAGCAACCTGTTGTTCAGCGTAGCCTTCTGGCAGCAGAACCAGGATTAAACCAGGATTTAAAAATGCAGATTGTTTATAAATATAGAGTGGGACTCTTATTTTTGTATATACTGCAGCATGTCTGCCACTTCACTCGCAGCAGATGTGTGCAGATAGCTCCAGATTCTCATGGTTACACTGGTTATGTGGTTGGAATAACTTTGGAATTTAAGTTTGAGATGCAGGAATTGTTTCAGAACTTTGGTCAGCAGTGGCGTCCAGCACTCGTTACACCTGCATCACTTGGGACTTAATTAACAGAAGATGTTTCAGGCTCCATATTTACTGACCAGCAAGATTTGCTCGAGGCTCAGGCTTCCAGCTTCCATCTGCTCAGTTTCATGTTTATAGTTTTGTAATCAATTTGTTTGATTTTTCCTGTCCTTTAGTTCCGAGTCCTTTTCCCCAGCTCCACCAAGCAGCCACACTGAGTCCTCCTGCTGAACAAATGTTTCCTGTGGTGTCTAACAACTTAGGGAATTTAGAGATGCAGACCATGAATATTTTCAGTGAATCAATTCTTTTCTGCTCTCTCAGAAGAAGGTACAGCCCTGATATGGTCTGTACCTCAAGGGACAAACAACATTAATGAGCCCCCAGGGGTACAAAAATGTTCATCAGAGTCCATTTCTATAGACTTATAATGGAGGAGGGCTAACAAGCACTATAGGTTTATAATGAAGGAGGGCTAGCAAGCAGTATAGGTTTATAATGGAGGAGGGCTAGCAAGCACTATAGGTTTATAATGAAGGAGGGCTAGCAAGCGGTATAGGTTTATAAATGAGGAGGGCTAGCAAGCACTATAGGTTTATAATGAAGGAGGGCTAGCAAGCAGTATAGGTTTATAATGGAGGAGGGCTAGCAAGCGGTATAGGTTTATAATGAAGGAGGGCTAGCAAGCGGTATAGGTTTATAAATGAGGAGGGCTAGCAAGCAGTATAGCTTTATAATGGACGAGGGCTAGTAAGCAGTATAGGTTTATAATGGAGGAGGGCTAGCAAGCGGTATAGATTTATAATGGAGGAGGGCTAGCAAGCATTATAGGATTATAATGGAGGAGGGCAGTACATTTTTTTTCTTTTTTGCACATGTCATCCGAAGTGATATTCATTTGGGTTAATGGCCTTCCTTAAGGACCCAATGGTGGAATCATTCTGCGGACCATAACCAGCCACCTTCCCATCAAAGCCAAGGCATCTTAGCCATCTGAGACACACACTGCCCCCACGTTTTTCTGAGAAAATATTTATCCTAGAATGGTGAGAGATTTATAACCATTCAGATACATTTTCACATAAAAGTACTCTAAAGCTTTCATTTTTGTGGTTTGTGTAGTGCAGTGACATTCATACGTCCTGCACACCTTAGTGCCAATTACACATGAGACCATAAGCACACTAGCCAGTGATAAATGACAGCAGATATCGTCACTGTAGCCTAACAAGCACTTAGCATATTTTTTATCATTATCTATATTATGATCAGAGGGGAAAAGTTCAGGTTCTAAATCTTAGTCTGGATTTGTACTTTCTGTACTTTCTGTACCTGAACTCTCCACCTCTGGTTATGATTTTATTCCGACAGATACAACAACACTCAAAATCCAGTTGACTGGAATAAAAGTACAGCGATTTGAACGCGTGAAACCAATCAAGATATTCTGAATGCACATTTCTCCACTTACTTTGGGCTAATTTAAATGTAAAACCACTGTTTACCTTATGGTATCACTGCCCTTTGTATCCTTTAGAGGGAAGAGTCAAACAAACACAATATTTGCGGCATGATTTTTAAAGAGCCAGTGCAAACGTGTTTCGTTATAGCGGTTATAAGCATGCAGACATCCTCTGGGTTTTTAGCTTTTTGTTTTTCCTTTGCATATTTTATTTTTGTAACAGCAAATTCTAGAAATAGGACATCGATGGGAATTAAGATGCTGGGGGAATCGCAGCGCACAGCAGATCACAGCGTGTTTTTCTCCAAGCGCTGTGGATGCCCGCCGTTATTGCTTTGAATTAATCCATCAGGTGATTAAAGCATCCTCATTATATCACTGCATTCACATCAAAATACACACACTGGTCATTACAGCTTGTTTTTCTTAATGCTCCATTTGCACAGACGGGGGCAAAAAAAGACTGGTTTTTCATATAGTATGTTCAAGGAAGTTATCTGAATGTTGTTTTATGAACATAGTCATTGTCAGCTTCCTGTCCTCAATCATGTATGTCACATATCACATCCAAACTGAAATGCATTTACCGGCTATAATCGAATTATCACTTTATTAGCTTAATTTATAAGTTTCAAAGTGTTATTCGTCAATACACAGTTACACTCAGTGCAATGTGCAGTGAAATGCACAAGCGCTAAAACAGTAAACAGAGGACATACGTTTGAGTCAAGGAAAAAGTATGTATTTATCTATGTACATGTGAGTTGGGTCAGCTGTTGAGAACCTTGTGTGTGCAGATCCTGAACACTGTTGTCGTTTAAGATCCTGAACACTGTTCTCGTTTAGGATCCGAGTCGCCCGTGGAAAGAAGCTCCTCCCCAGTCTTTGTTTGCTGGCTCTTGGGCAGCAGTAGAACTTCCCAGACCTAAGCACAGAAAAGAGGCCATTTTGGGGGTGGTTGGGATCTTTAATCCTTGTTTCCTTGGACCTACAGCATTTGATGCCACGTTTTGGAGGCTGGGGGTCTGATTGCGAGTTCGGCTGACGCTGAGGTGCCGCATGGGGATGGTTCTACTGCTTTGGCTGTGCTTTCTACTGTGTTCTAGGTCTCCAACCGTTTATTAAGTGGTTTTGGTGGAAAAACAATTGAAATTTTATGTACTGATATAATTAATAAAAGGATAACCATATTATGAATATTATAAAATGCTACCCACCCCCCCACCCCCCCCCCACCCC
>JAODJW010000033.1:5626861-5643661 GCA_026777045.1 Hyperopisus bebe | reverse complement strand
AATTTTTTTTTTTTTTAATTTGATGTATGTATGATCCAGGGACTACAGGTGTGAATTAGCAATAGTGCTATAACCTGGTACAAAGCATCTCTCCTTTTTTTTTTGAGGTTAATGTATTTTGTACATTGTCCCTGTTCAAATAAATACTATAAAGAGAGAGAGAGAGAGAGAGAGAGACACAGACAGACAGACAGACAGAGACAGATCGATGGATATTTCTGTATATAAGCTTATCTAAACGGATATGAATTATTGAGTGTCAGAATTTTACTAAAACTTTATATTTGATTGCCAATCCAATATGTAAGTCAATGTCCATTATTAATGATTACTTCACCACTGAAAGCACCCGCCAATCCTCAAACCACAATCGTGAATAATGAGGCGTTTATCGGGCTCTGATTTCAATGCCAGTCCTGATCACTACCCTTACGCTACCACTACCCCATACTCTGAAGGATCAGAAACTGATCTATAATAGTTGAAGGATGACAGTGAGGACGGCTTTTTCTCAAATGAGGTCAAGTGAGCGAACGCCTTATTTTACACAAGGAAAACTTGGAATTATTGCATGCACCAACTGATGCTGATCGGCATAACATGTGTGACAAATGAAAGCTGAAAATATTAGCGACCGGTGCATAATTTAAACAAATTTGGTTGGAGAACTTATGAGGGGCAAGTAAGCAAAGAAACGGGGGCGCGTCTCATTGGCTGTCTGCGTGTCAATCAAAAACAAAAACCCTAGAAAGTTGAATGCATTTGAATAAACCACCCCCTTCGCTAAGAAGCTATCGAGCAGCTCTGCGGCTATTTACACCCCAGCGTCCATCTGCACCAGCACCAATACGGGGGGGGCCTCAGCCACCTTGGCTTTCCGGGGCAGGCGGACGAGACGGCGGACGGAAGCCGTGGCACGGAGGACGATGTCTTTGAGTCCTGCCCGGAACTCGCGCCGGATTAGACAGTACAGCAGAGGGTTCAGGCAGCTGTTGGTGTGGGCGAGGCAGACGGTAATCGGGAAGGCGTAGGCCTGGGCATTGTAGAAGGCCTTGCTGAAGGGCACCAGGTCAAACTTGATGAGAACCCCCCACATGGTGAGGGCCTGGTTGGGCAACCAGCACAGGAAGAAGGAGAGCACCACGATGACGATGGACTTGGTGACTTTAGAGCAGCGACGCTGTCTGCTTGGCTCCGTGTCGGGGCCCATGGATGCGCTGATGCGCCGGTTTAGCACGAAGCGGAGCAAGAGCAGGTAGCACACGGAGATGACTACCAGAGGGATGACGAAGCCTAACAGGACCTTCTGCGTCTGGTAAAGGCCCAGGAGAAGCTGGGGGTCCCAGCTGCCAGACTCGGGGAAGCGCACCAGACAGAGCTCGTCATCCGAAACCTGCACGCTGGTGGAGTAGACGGCGTGAGGCAGAGTGGCCAGCAGCGACACCAGCCAGATAGCCAGGCTCACCCACCTGGAGCCCAGGGCAGCCGCCCGGCCGCTGTACATCTTCAGCGAGAAGGCCACGGCGCAGTAGCGCGCCACGCTCATGGCCGTCAGGAAGAAGACGCTGGCGTACATGTTCATGGTGGTGACCGAGCTGACGATCTTGCACATGACCTTGCCAAACGGCCAGCGGAAGTCCAAGGCGGTGTCCACGGCCCAGAAGGGCAGCGTCAGGACGAACTGCAGGTCAGTGAGGGCCAGGCCCATCACGAAGCAGTTTATGGAGGACCGCTTGTGTCGGTGCCGTGAGTGGAGCAGGTACAACGCCAGGAGATTCCCCACAAGCCCCAGAGCACACACCACAGAGTACACCAGGGCGATCAGCACACGCATCGCCACATTGGAACTGTCACCCTGCAGCTCAGAGCCGGCCTCTCTGGTTAAGAAGTGTAGCCAGCAGTGTAAAGTCAGATTTCCCAAATGGCCAGCTAGCCCAGTGCTGTCCTCCAGTGCCATTCCACACAAACCCGGCCCAAATGTTTGCGCACTGTTGTTCTTCTGCATGACTAATACACTGGATCCTTAGCTTTTAAAAGCACATCTTAAGCTGTTAATCTTTTTGAAGTAGCAACTCAGGTTATTGCAGCAACTACAGAAATAAAACAGTTCATTTTGATTATATATTGATCATATCTTACCCTTCCCTGGCTTTGGAAGAGATACTTGCGGCTTTGGAAGGAAGCGGCTCCTCTCTGCGGGTCCCCTTGTACCACTGTGAGCTCAGCAGCGCGCCTCGCGTTCTTTTATACCTGCGCGCACTCTCGTAAAAACGCGCACCGGCTCCCCAGCATCGACCTACTTCACGGTCTCCCGATCCGGGACGGCGCAACTGCGATTGTAACATGACAGCTTGCGGTATGAAAAATAACCTTAGTTAAGACTCATGTCTTGGTTCAGTTTTAGTCTGGTTCGATTTGTTTGATTTGAAGAAAATGTCGAATTTGTAGGATCGAGTCACAATCGAACAATCGATGAATGATGATGAAACGCCGCATGTCTAGTTTGATCGCCCACAAGTTTCCCACGCTTGACTAAAGTCAAAGTGGAGCTCATATAATTGAAACAGAATGAAGAACGCGAAATAATTACTTATCGCTACTATTTTATCGTCATAAGTTGAATCCAAATGATCGTTAGAAATTAAATGAATGCATCGTTGATTAATGAATCTTTCTGGCATATAGGTGGGTAGGCTATTTACAGCTATTGCGTTTTTAAAAATGAAAGTGTATTACATAACGAAACTTGTATTGGTTTTCACTCAGCATTTATTTACTACATTAAGAGAAGTTTTGAAAAGCTGACTACTGGGTTCAGCGTCATCACTGCGCTGTCATGTACAGTAAGAAGACGCTGAATCATTTGGCTTAAATTCATCACCTACCAGTAGAAATACGGTAAAACGCGTAAATATGTATTTAGGGATTTTCTGTATTAGATGCATGAAATAAATGTATAACAAAGAAACAAAGGCTATCCAATAAAAAACAAAATTTAAAATCAAAATAAATGAGACATAATATACGTCTATACAATTGCTTATAAACAGATAATAAAAACTGTTGATCAATATTTGTAGCAAGGTTATGTGTCTACATATTTATTGTATTTATTGTTTTGTCAGATCCAAGTCATGCCCAAGTAGGTTACAGGTCTTTGTTTATTTGGAAAATTTTGCTTTTCAACATATTCTGCGGCTTTCAGATCTGGGTGGAGAATGTAGCCTATTGGACGATGGAAAAGCAGTGTAAAATTGCCCATGACCACCCCGTCATATATGTTTAAATTTCGTATACAGTATGTCACAGATAGCCTTAAATTATTCCTGGATTGTGAAAATACAGCCATACACGTACTCATCTTTCTTTGTTTCTTTTCTCAAAAGTCAAAGACATAAGAGAGATATAAAATAATTAAACATTCTCTAGGCAACATTGTCTAAAAACCATTTTAAACATAACGGAATAATTCCCAAAGAACACTAAATAGCCAGCAAACTTAGCTATCAAGATAAACGTAAAATATATATCTCATATTTTTACCAATAAACATATTTGTTTAACAAGTTAGCAACGTTAGCTTTTTTTCAAAAAACCTCAAAGAAAAGCGAAGACTTCGAATGTTTTGGCCCTGCTGCCTGCCAGGGGTTTATCAGGACCGTAGACTGTCACGTGAGCAGCTCCGACGTCCAGTTTCATTATGGTTTAAACACCGCATCCTCTTACAGTCTAGAAGAATGAAAAAATGTTTTGCGCAGAGTCTTTGACGGTTAAGCTGAACAGGAGAGCACAAGACGGCAGAATTTTTCTCTATTTATATTTGTCAGTGGCCAATTTCTGAGTAAATTCCTCCAGGGGGAACTAGAGTTGTTGATTTGGAAAAAATGAAAAAAAAAAATGTGTTTTCGGTTTGTCTACAGTCTTTACCATTCTGCACATCACATCTACTGTTGTGGCTGTGTATCTAGTTATGCTGCCTGCTTTGGGTTTCAGATGAACCCTGAGAATGGGCTGCTCTCTGTCTCATAGGGTAACTGGCATTGTGTTACTAAATGTTAGTGATTGTACATGGGGTATATACAGAGTGCTGGTTAGCTAGGAATCCACTGCACTCATGGAGAATTTTAATTGTACTGCAAATCCAAACTGTTTTAGGGTGGTTAGACCGTGTCTGCCCCCTGTGATTATTAATTAAAGTTATTAGTATCTTATTAATGTGTAGTAAGATTACTATCCTGCTTGATGACGCAGGTGATGGATTAAGGTAAGTATGTCGATATGGAGGGAAAAGCAAGGTTGGGATATGAATTCTGCTTTCCAAACCTTTAACGAGCCTGGGCAAGTTATTGCTAATGACATGGGAGATTCCTCGCATCTGCCTTCTGTGGCAACTCGTCAACAGCTACAGAATAGACAAGGAAAATTCGATATTGAGTTTAGCAGAAATGCTGAATGAGTACTTGTCAGGCAGTAATTTTTTTTTATTCGGATTTCAGTCACATTTTATATCTACCAACAACACTGCGAGATCCAAAGTTTTCAAGATTCGACGTTTTCTTGTCTTGCTGGAATGCCTTTTCCACAGACTGCATAAAATTAACAAAACAGTACAACGTTGTAATACAGTAAATTCTAAGTACAAGATATTAGCTACTACAGGATATCTAACAACATGTAATACAACATTCAACATGAGGTAGTAATGTGATATGTGGCAGAGAATGCTGCAGCAGTATTACAGAGTTAGCAACAAATAATCAGTGAGATGACAGAGAGTTAAGCTTGGGGGAAACCAGTACAAAAGCAGGATTCCTTTGTAAAGTTTAGTATTAATACTGCTGATTAGCGTGTGTTTCAGCATTAGGGTAGAAGCTGTCCCTGTCTGATAATACTATGTGTTTTGGGGCTTAAGCACACCTGATTATTTGTATTTTTTCCTCTCTTTCTTTATGCTTACAATAACCAAAGAACTACACTAGCGGCTAAAATCGTAGAAACCAGCATTTTTGGCATTACACTTTAAAACTTACTACACAAATTTTGGCGATAAAGAATCATGTGCATTTACAAATATCATACACTGGGCGATTGAATAAGTAACGGGAGTAACTGGGATAAAGTTCTTCAATCTGTAAAACTTCAAAGTGTTTCCCCGATTTTGGCCTCTTCAGAGCCTTAGTCACTTTCTATTGGTGTTATAGTGCTGAAAACATTAAAGGGAAAATTTTAGGATTCATTTTTAAATATGATATATCCATACAGTTTTGTGTCTGTGTCATTTTGCAGTAATGTAATATTTTTCATTATGAAAAAAATGAAAAATACAGATGTGATGAAGGAAAATAACACAGATACAGTAAACCAGAAACAATTTAAAAAATGGGACTATAATGCTGTCCCATGGGGAAACAGTGTAGAAAAGAGAACATTCTGAAATATGCATATGAATTGTGTGACTGTATGACCATCCCTGTGCTAGATGCTGATCAAAAAATTCAGGGATCTGATTTAGAAGATTTAGCACCTTGGAGTGTTTACAGATGCTGAATGTTGCATGTAAAGGGCCATTCAGAGCTGTCATCTGTAGGTGTTGACATGTGCGAGTGGGTGTAGCGCATTATTTCAGCAACACCAAGTATGGTAGCGTTTGTTTGTGGCAGAACAGCCCAGACGCTCTGGGATAGTTCAATGAAAAGTGACGAATGCTGATGGGTTTTCAAGTGGGCCAGAGAGTCAGGCTCTCTACTGTTCTGCCCAAATTACTGAGCTCTGTGCCTTTGAGGTACAGAGTTAATTAATCAGTAATTCTTTCAGAATATTGTATCCAAATATGGTTTGTTTTCTCTCTCCCATCCTCCCTCTCGGTCCGCACTCAGTCTCCTCTGAGGTTCTTTGTCAATCGTCTTGCACCAGGAATTTTAGCGCATGGTGTGCCAGAGGATATTAAAGAACAACAAAAAATGTGCCCCCCCCCTCAGGTGCAGAGGTTATTCACAAAGCTATGATCTGGCACATATATATATATACATGTGTGTGTGTGTGTGTGTGTGTGTGCAACCACTCTATATTTTCAAACAAATCTGCATGTTTAAATCCCAGTTTAATTGTCGACCAGATGTCACCCACAATGTAATAAAAAACAGTTATCTTGACATTGTGGGGACCATTTTTCAGGTCCCCACAAAGATTTGTGAACGCAATCAAAAAACGTAAAATGTCAAAAGTCTCGTATTTTGTTTGGCTACTTATGGTTAAGGTTAGGGCTGGGTAGGGGTTAAGGTCGTCATGTTGGGATTAGAGTTTTCCCCATAGAAATTAATGGAGTCCCCACAAAGATACAATTACAAACCTGTGTGTGTGTTTAATTTATGTTACATAATTTTGTTCTAAATCCTAAATTCCATAATCTTAAACAAGAAAAGAATTATCATCAGGGTTGAAACTTAAGTTTTTTTAATCAGTGGTGCATTGCTGTTGCTGTATTAAGATCTTGCTTGAGCTCTGTGAGGTCTCCTCGGAAATCATACACAGACATTCCCACAGAACCTCAGCGGAATTCAAGTCTGACACTGACAGTGACTGACTTACACTTTTGTAATCCTCTTATTTTGCCGATAAAAAATACTCCCTCCGGTCTCCAGAGACGTGGATAAAAAGAGTTGGGATACAGGGGATTTGAAATAAACTGTTATTTTACTTACCGGCCAAAACGGCATCGGACACTCAGCTTAACACACACTGGACTCCCAGAAAAAAGTCAAAACTCTGTCTCTCGTGCTCCACCCAACCATCCAGTTCCATCTGGAAATCCATACTTAAGAACCAAATGCCCAAACACATTCTATCACATTATATGTAAACCCACTACAGGTTCTTTCAGTCTCCACACTTTACAACAATTAAAATCTAGCCATAGACCTTCTTGTGAAGTGCCGACTGATCCTGTCGGTGACATAGGTGGCCACCAAGGGCTGGCATCTTCTGAAGAAGCACCAACTTCAAAGAGATTTCACTTTTTCTTGGACATTGCACGTCACACACCTCTCACCCCTAGACATACCTGCACCCTCTGGGGTGAAGCTAACCAGGGCAGCACCTGCTGTGAGGCTTTCCTCAGGTTCTCCATGGGCTTCAAGCGACAAAGCCCTGGCCCCCTCGTGCTTTGAAACACCACCCAGGAAATCAATGTTTTCTGTTCTATCCTCTTTTCTTCTAGCTTAGCGGTTTTGGTTTAGTCTCCAGAATAACATGATTCGATAAATCGAATGATAAATTCCAGAGGTGGAGATTTCAGGTCCAGAGAGTACAAATCCAGACCAAGATTTTATTTTAACCAACCAGTTGAGTACTCTGTGATTGTGACTCTTTATACTCAACTAGTTGGTTGAAACAAAATCTTGGTCTGGATTTGTACTCTCTGGACCTGAAATCTCCACCTCTGATAAATTCTTTATTTGCCATTTGCAAAAGTGCAATTACAGGTACATTGTAACACTTCTCCTCACCTACCCTATCTAGCGCTCCAGAGCTTTAGGGGTCACAGCGCAAAAAATAAGTCAATACGATATAAATGTAACCTTCATAAGTCAATAACTCAATTCACGATAAACGTTGTTGGCCGGGTGGCGGTGGGCGATATTTTCATGCATTCCATGATCCACCAGTTCAGAAATACCATCCTGGCAGCTTGCTACCAGCAACGCGTTTGACTGGCAGATGGTGATGACTAGATGACACTGTTGGGTCTGCATCAGTGGTACAGCTTGTCAGTTAGTCCCAAAATGTATTCAAATGTATTCATATACGTCCCACAGCTATCGCATTGTAATAGAATGGATGGGTTTTGAGTCTTTAAACACTGACGTTACATTTCACGTAAATAATTGATTTGTACATGAGATGTGTTTCTTAAGATTAAGCTAAACCAAGCACTGATAAAACAGTCAGCTGGGCTAAAAGCCGGCTCAGACGGAGGAGTGAAATTTCTTGGGTAGGTCCCCCAAATATACAGTTCTTCACGTTCCGATAGACCTATACAAGCACTCTAACTGAGATTGATGGCTAGTCCACTTGTACTCAAAAATACTGCTATTCAGAGGCTCATGGCCAATGGTCATGCAATTTACTGTAGTCCATTATATAGCCTGGGAGCAATTTTTCATAGCAGCAGAGGAACAAGCACCATCTTTCTTATCTGCATAAAAAGCAAGCTGAAGGTCAGGAGGAGCTGCTATTGCATGAAGGAGCTTGTGAAGCCCAAGAAGCAACAAATAACCTTTTAAGATGGTTACTGGAAAACTGCTCACACATCTACAAAATCCGTCCAACAGCTTCAGAACCTTGTTTCCTTCAGCACCATAAGGCCTCGATTCTTGGTCAGCTCCTATTTGCCATCTTGACCTAGTTGATGTCTGTAAGAATGAGTTGCATGTCTAAACCCTGTACAATCTAGTAGACCTCCTGTCAACATGGATCTCCAGGAAAACAGACCTTCCAGCATATAGATAGATCACCTGTGAACTATCAAAATGTTAGTCTATAACAGTAATAATAAGTATAGAAAGCTGGACATGTACCTCACAGAAGGAGCTGACATTCTTTGAGTAGCAGTAATCATAAAGTTCTCGTGATCTTAAGGTTTTAGCAACATCTTTACCACATCTAATGAGTGAGGTGGGTTGCTAAGCAGCTTAATGCAAAGAGCTCTACAATCTACAAGACACAATTTCTCAGTGTAATGCCTCACTGACTTAGACAAGCAACATACCTCTACTCATCAGTTTGCTTGATGACATTCGTGAAACTAATCATTGACAACAAGGTCATTACTCATGCACAACTCAATGTGTCCAGTCTCCCCCACAGAAGAGGTGTTGGTGTGGCCAGCAGGTGAGCTTGTCCTGGGGGCGGTGTGGATCCCAATGCCCCAATGCAGTGACGAGAACACTGTACCGTAAAAATGGTGCCATCCGTTGGATGAGACATGAAACCAAGCTCCTGACTCTCTGAGGTCATAAAAGATCCTTGGGAATTCTACAAAATAGTAGGGGTGGTACCCTAATGTCCTGGCTAAAATTGCCCATTGTGGCCCTTTCAAATTTGGCTTCCTTATCATTCCCTAAATCTAACTTGTGAATTCTCTCCTGCCCCATCACCACCTTAGCTACTGCATGGTGAGCATACTGGTGCAGAACTGCTGCCGTTGCATCATTCAGGTGGGTGCTACACAATAGTAATGGTTGAAGTGGCTTCCCATTGTTTCGGTAAAGCGCTATATAAAGTGACTTGAAAAGCGCTATATAAATGTAACACTCATTCATCAGCTCTATACAAAATGAACAATTGGCCCAGAGGCCTTCAAGCTCTGCTGCCTCCACTCTACGCACCATCTGCCTGTCTACATGCTCTAACCCCTTCAGTCTCCAGGCAGGAGCTGCTCTTCAGGGGCATCACACACCAGATATTTCCGAAGAGGCAGTAATGACTGTTGAATCTCATAATGTTCTTTAGGGACAGCATAGGCAAGACAGGCAACTGCCTGGGGCCCCCGAGCTAGGAAGGGGGCCCCCGAGGGCGGCCGATTACATCGTACATTGCAACGACAAATCTGCTTTAGTTGTGTATTCTGTTCTTCCCAGCAAGGTGAAAATAAAGGAATTGTGTTTATGAAATTCTTTGTTGATATTATGAATTTAGACTTCACACTAAAATAATGGTGATAAATTTTACCATGTTAGGCGGGGTGCATTAGAGGGCTCCACGGAGTTTTTTGCCTCGGGCCCCCAGTGTCCCTTGAATTGCCTCTCAGTCCCCCCCCCCTTCTGATTCCTCAGCTCAGGTAAATCATACACTTTGGCTAACCCTGTTCCCCACAACCCTTTTCTGGATAAGCAGAATGTCATGAACAAACTGGTACGGAGCAGGGAAGCAGGCACAGAAGTCCAGGGATTCAGGGGAACGAGGGATTTATATGGGGGGGGCACACTCAGGAACACGGAGCAACAAGCAGGACTGACATCAATGACCGGACTGGTGAAACATTCAGACACTCACTTAAATACACAGAGTTAATTAACACAACTAGAAACAGCTGATAACAAGAGGATTCCACATGAGGTAAACGAGGGGGCGTGGCACACAGGGGGATTGGAGTGGTCAGGGCATGACACAGAAGAAGGATGGATGGAAGGATGGACTGATTTTTTTCTTTTAAAACTTACATAAATATTAAAGCATGAAGAAGAGTGCATAGATGTCTAGTATCAGAAAAATGTACCAAGTAGTCCTGGAATTTATTTAACTTAGGCTGTAACTTTTAGAGGAGCTCAGGGGCAGCTCAGAGACAAGCACGTCTGCCTCACATTTCTGGGGGTGCAGGTTGAAATCCTGTCTCTGGTTTTGCTGTATAGCTTGCATGTTCATCCATGTCATGTTTTTTTTTCTGCCGTCCAAAGACTTGCAGTTCAGGGAATTGGCATCAATAATTTGCCCCTTAATATGTGCCCTGTGATGCACTGGCATCCCACCCGGTGCGTACCCCTGCCTTACAGCCCATGCCCCCAGGCCCTCTACAACACTGCCCAGAATATGTGGCTAACAGTTGGATTTGTGGAGGTGAAAAATGGCGTGAGGATGAGGAAAAAAACTGAAAAACTCTTTACAGGTAACCACCACGAAAATGCTCTCAAATGGATGTGATTATCTGGCAAAGTTAGCCCAACAACACAGCAAAAAGAGAACAATTTGCCGGATGGAGTTGAAAACAAGAGAGCCCCCTAGACAGTCGCTTTTATGGTGTACATTTCTTGTGTCTGAAGCGGCAGGCAGTAGATGGTTCTGGCCTTTGATTATGTTAGATGGATAATGAAGGTGATGAAAGTCTGTGCTAATTAATGATGTTGGTCATGGAGAAGTTCTTTCCTTGATTATATTCTTGGGAAAACTGGGCCAGACAAGTGTCACCACTAGCAAAGCATAGCTTCAGTCCAAAAGCAGTTTGGATTTGATGTTTTCAGCTTGGTATTTTCAAACGCCAGTTTCAGAAGTGGTATTTTTAGCTCATCTGGGAATCTAACAATCTCACTTATTCCATTAACAGGCCGAAAGGATCTTTACATTCTGAGAGTGTTGGCACATCAGCGTAATGAGCAATTAATAAAGTCTGGCAGGAAAGAAACAGACATAAAAACAGAAAGGAAAATGACAGACTAATTTTGCTTTTAAGTTTTCCTTGGGGAAATTTCAGTGTCGATAAATGAAAAGTCTTATCGTATTGCTCAAAAGAAAGCTCAAAAATTTCTCTGGGAAATGAGTAGTTAATGAAGAGGCAAAAGGTGTAAATCAAATTTCCCTACACAAACGGCAACTTCCTGCCTTCCTCACATGTCATCATGATGGGCATGCGATTGAAGGACCGCTAGTCATAGCTCATGCGCCCGATGACAGGGTTTCCATGGCGATGTCCTTGCTCATCCAGGCTGCAGTTGTGAAACATGGCATCTGGGTGTGGTAGCTCCTGCTTTGTGGGAAGCTCATTCAGCAGCAACATGAGCCCTTCTCCATGCCTCCATTGCCATAGGCCAGTGTTTCCCAATCCCGTCCACATTTTTGCTTCCTACCAGCTCCCAGTATGGAGCAAAAACATGGACCCTGTGGACCGGATTGGGAAACATCGCCATAGGGTATCTGTGCCCAGAGTAAGGGTAGTCAGAAACAGAAAGTATCTGTGAAGGCTAGAGTTGGTCCAAGGGCCAAGAAGAAACATGAAGCATCACTGCAGTTTTGTGCGGACCTCAGAGATAGGCAGGGATCAGGGAGGCGACGTCTTATACTGAAATTTTACTTATCATAATAACAGCACTTACAGAAGTTTGATGACAGTCAATTATAAATAGGTTTACAGCCACAGATGACCAGAGGTGGATAGTTCAGGTCCATAAAGTACAAATCAAGAACAAGATTTTGTTTCAACCAGCCAGTCACCAAGTACTCAGCTAGTTTGCCAAAACAAAATCTCGGTCTGGATTTTTACTTTCTGGACCTGAATTATCAACTCCTGCAAATTGAACCCATTATCTGTCTCTGCAATTTGCATTCTAGATTCCAATAGATTAACTTGTCTGTTATTTGTGCTGACAGTAGATGGCTCCAAACTCACATTACCTGTCCGTTTCATTTACCTTACGCTGAGTCAGACCTCACATTGTTTACATCTGCTGCGTAAGAATCGCGTAGTTAATCTGCACAATTCACAAAAAGAACCGTCGCAGGGGGCTCAGGTTTTTCATAAAACGCATCACATGGCATGAATACATCATAAGTTTCAAACTATGGCAGAAACTTTACAATCAGTGGTAGTCACATTTTAGATGGATTTCGGTAATAAAACTAACCGAGGGAGAACATTATTCAATCCTGGGTGTTTTCAATACCTAGAACACAAAGATCATACTTATGCTCTTGGCAGGAGTGCTCTTACTAACCTGCCTCCTAAGACCAAACTTGGGGTGCAATGAATCATGGGATTGGTCTCACTTGGCGAGGACGCAAATGATGTATCATTGATACTTGGGGAGGTGCAAGAACGACGTACAAGGATTTTTACCTTCCTCTGTTCTTCTGTTCTTAGTATAGTAACTGGTCTTTGGCAATGGAAGTTGACATGCAAGGAGTGCGCGAGAATACAAGTACAACCAAGTGTGCATATTGAGAAACACCCCCTGTATACAAAGGCTGTGAGGACGTAGGGAAAGATAGAACACAGACCCAGGAATGCACCCAGACACACCCTGACATGTCGCCTTATTTTAATGGCTTTATGATGTCCTCACAGTGCACACCTGCTTCTAAACAATGATTTATCCCGATGTTTCAGATGCAATAGCCAATCCATTCTACTTGCTCTGTAAGAGCTTTCATATAATCAACCATGTTTATACTAAAAGCCTTTTAGTTTATGCAATGCTGAAAGCAACAACGCAGAACGTGACAGCATGGTCAGCTGCCTCTGCCGTGGCATGAAGCTGTGCGTAGTTTGTGATTATTACATTACATGAACATCATCAAGCTCTAATAGGTGACATGGGACATGATTAGTTGCTACTTGGGTAGCTCTTAACTTATATATAATGTGACATTTTTGTTTTGCTAATGTGGCTAAGTAATAGAAGATATGCTAGAATTATCTACATAAATGTTAAGTAACACATATTCATTGAAGTCGCAACTGTGCTGACAAAAACATTATGGGACTTCAACAGTCATTACTACCTCCTCAGAAATATCTGGTGCGTGATGCCCCTGAAGAGCGGAATATAAATCAAATATCCCCGGTGTAGCAGGTGGCTAATAAATTTCAATTTGCCCCTATCTCAGAGCGTGAATCGACAAGACGTGAGATGTATATGAGGTGCTGAAGACAAAGAGCAATACGACCAAGCGACCACCATCACAATTCAACAGAACTGCTAATTGTAGTTGCTTATGTATCTGAGTGGGAAAAAACACAGGATGGACACAAATTGCAAGCAGAGCAATTTCAGTGATCCCGAAAGTAATACAGGCCAAGATGTCCACCATCTTGTCATTTCTTCCTAGTTCCTCCCACTATCATCCATCCAGCCAATCAGAACTCAAAGAAATTTATAATAATGTTAATCCAATGGCTTTACTGCAACAGATTAACAGGAGGTGGGTCCAAGCAACTAGAAGATGCAGGACCAACCAACCAGATGTCTTGGTCCCACCTCCTCTAGTTGCTTGTACCCACCTCCTCTACAGTCTGATTGGTTATCTCTCTGAACCAATCATTTTTCCTTCTGCCCTCAGAACAAATAAAACTCCCATGAGCTTATCGTTCAGAAAGGTGACACAGGAGACGCACAGTCAGCTTTCCTGGAGATTAAAGGCAACAGGTGTACATCTGAATGATGTCACCAGACTGTGTGTAGGCTGAATCAGGAATGTTTGTTATGCATAAGAATTTCAGCAAAGAATAAAGGAAAAAATACTGCTATTATGTGCTAAATACAATGGAGGTTACAGCAGGTGCTTCCAAACTCTGTGAAAGGCAAAAGTCAATAACTAGAAATTAATGCCTACAAGAGTCATGTGAAATTAAAATGAATTTTAATCTCACTTTCAGGTACAGAGGTGAGAGAGGAGACGCTTAGGAGATCCTAAAGTTGTCCTGAAAAGAAAAACTCATTTATTCTGATATCAGAAAATGTTGAAAACGATAGACTTTATTATGCTCTAGGATAATAGGTTAATCCTGTGGTCTGATTAAGAGATTGCATTTAATTTCCTCTGAAGACCTGCTGTTTTTGAATGAATTCACTTTGATGTCTGGAATTATCTTTGAAATTGTACATTGTAGCATAGCTTATGTAATATTCTTTCATTGTTGCCCCACTTTTGCTGACAAAAAGAGCAAGAACAATGTAAGTTTCAGCTGAGCACTAGAATAAAAGTTTAAAGTAGTTGATCAAAATCAACTCATACTTCATGTTCTGTCCCAGAAACAAAATGAAAAAAAATTAACATTTTTATTAACATACAGCTCTGGAAAAAATTAAGAGTCCACAGCAAAATTTTCAGTTCAACTCATTTCTCAATTTATGCATATGTGCCTGTGTAAAATATGTATTCTTTCTTTTCAAACTCCAGCCTGACTCTTCCCTGCTTCTCATTGATGAAGGGCTTCTTCCTTGCTTTATGGGTCTTCAGTCCTGCTTCTAACAGCCTGTTGTGATTGTTCTAGCAGTGCGCATCACACCACTTAATGTTTCCCATTCTTTCTGAGGTTCACTTGAGGTCATTCTTCAATTTATGAGACGCTGCTGGATAAGTTGACGTTCATCTCTGGCATTAGAAAGTTGCTTCTGCCCTCTACCTGGCTGGTTTCTGGTTGTTCCCAGTGTCTCCTGCTTCACCTTGTTCTTGTTTACTGCTGTCTTAGAAACTTTGAGCCTGGAAGCAGCTGCCTCATAATGTAGCCTTCTGCCAGCAGAACCAGGATTAAACCAGGACTTGAAATCCAGATTTTTTAAATATATAGACTGATCTCTTAATTTTTTCCAGAGCTGTATATATACTAACACCCATTTATCAAGACAGGGTCACAACAAAGATACACCGTGGATGAAATGAAATGTCAAAATTGGACATCAAGGAGTGGAATGAGATTAAAAAATGAAAACATTGATCACCATACTGAGGTCCTTCACTCAAAGAGAAGATAGATGCTGTGGAGTGAAGCATTCCAGAATGGTGGATGAGCTCATAGTGAATCCAAGCCTGTATTTCATACCACCCCCCTGTGCCCTTGAGCTTAACAGTTATCTCCCATTATGTGGAAACACATAAGCAATCACTGCAGAAGCACCCTGACCCTTTAGATTTGCCCAGTGCAGGATCAAGAGAACCTTCTAGATTCTACTCAGGCCAGTACCTCTCCTGCTCTCTATCCCCATGATGTCACTGTAGCTAATTAAAAAAGGTTCACAGATGGTTAACAAATTTTTAATGTGCTAAATGGCACCCCCCACCACCCTCCCGGCTGAACTATTTTTAGACGCTTTTGTGTTTGGTCCCTCTGGGGGGGGGGGGGGGTGGCGGGGGCTGATACTGTAAATAGGCAGCCCGCACAGAGAGTATTCATGAAAACACTTGTACCCTGTAGACAGGTACTTTGTCTTTTCCTTTTGGATCCATGACCTCTTTCATTTTTGCTTACCTTGGTGTTTTCCAGTCCTGCGATTTGTCTACCAGCCAGCCAATGGGACGGCACTTTGGAGGCGCCAGACCGTGGTATGACCGCTCTGTCATCATCATGTCGGATTACTCCATCTTTTTGGACCTGTTTACCTGCAACACCTCGCAGTTATATAATCATGTTTTAAAAATAAATTAATATAAATGGAAAATGAATAAGCAATGAGCTAAAGTAGACAAGCCGTCTGCTTCATTTTTGAAATGCATAAAATATCTCTTACATAACCTGTGGCTAATTTTAAATGTTATGTCTCCGATTCATTTACAGAGCTCTGTATACATATAAATTCAACATATTTTATTTATTGATGTGCAGAAGTCTAATTTATTGGAGTGTATAACAGGGCAATGCTCCTAATGTAGCAGCCAGAAAATCCACAGCCATTTATTATGATCTTAATCCATTTCCATGCATGTTTTCTGCAGTATTATTATGCGGTAGAACAATGCAGGTTTATGGTTCATATAAGGCTTATAGTTTATGAAAAGCTCATCCATGTTTTACAGCCTTGTGAGTTTAACTGATGTGGGATCAGTGTTTTAGCACATGTTGTGTCAGTATGTCCATGCTGGCCAGCCTGGCTGTAGACCTGAGTTTATAGCAGCAAAAGTGCAATAAGTCAGTCTACGCCGGCATCGGGTTCAAAGTGGTGCTTTACACTGAGTATGCACTTATCAGTCTCCAGATAAGTGCTACAAAATCCAGACCAAGATTTTGTTTATACCAGTCAGATGAGTACTCTGTGACTGTGACTCTTTATGCTGAACTGGTTGGTAGAAACAAAATCTTGGTCTGGATTTTGTAGCTTGCGGACCTGAAATGCCCAACACAGGGTGGTAGTGTTCCTACATGACCACAGGTCTTCTACAGGACTACAGGTCTTCTACAGGACTGCAGGTCTTCCTGCTTGCTTCTGTCATTCTGGAGCTCTCACTAGATCCGCTGCTTTCTTGGGCCCGTTCACCATTACAGAAGGTCTCCTGGAACAAGAGCTAGCGCCACTGTAAAAACAGATAATAAGAAAT
>JAODJW010000033.1:5596818-5618630 GCA_026777045.1 Hyperopisus bebe | reverse complement strand
CACTCATGCCCGGATGGGTCACCTCAAACTAGGACTTGAGTAGCACCATGCAGCAGGTGACACCTCAGCATCACACCAGCCCCGCTCCCCAACAGGTTTGACCCTATTATCTCTCTGACGGTTTCGACTCTTTCGGGGATGAGGGTCCTGAAGCCTTTCCCCCGTCCCCTTCATGGTGCGTGAGCAGAGCTACTCCCACATAGAGCAGAGTATTTAGCTTGTCCAAACTGAGCAGTTGTGAGTAGTTTAACGGTGACTGGAGCGCCAATCCCACCACCAACCCCCAAAAATTGTTTCCCTGCAAGTCGGAGGACCGTTTGCAGGGCTGGGTGCAGTTTAACATCATACCCAGGACACACACAATGTAATAAAAACCTGTTATTTTGATGCTGAGGGGACCATAAAGATTTATGAATGCAATCGAAAAAGTAAAAATGCCAAAAGTCTCCTATTTAGTTTGGTTACTTATGGTTAAGGCTGGAGAGGGTTAGGGTTGCCATGTTGGGATTAGAGTTTTCCCCATGAAAATGAATGGAGAGTCCCCACAAAGATATAATTACAAACCTGTGTGTGTGCTTAATTTATGTTATGTTTGTTCTAAATCCTAAATTCTGTCATCTTAAACAAGAAAACAAATATCATCAGGGTTGAAACATGAGTGTGTGTGCACACCTGTATTGGTTTACGTCCCAGTCCTGGGTTATTCCCTGTGTTGCACCCATGGTTTCTGAAATAGACTCATGAGCTTGCATAGGACAAGTTGGTATAGAAGATGGATGTGTATTTTTGTATCAAATGTATTTCTTGGATTATATGATGTATAAGCCTATATCACAAATTAGGATTTCTTGCTTACCAGGATAGCTTGCCAGATATAAGGTACCCCAGATCAAATTAACTTTGTCCTCATTCACCTTTAGCATAAACTACCTTGAATCTGACAAGTTATGCTGCTAAACAAAACAATCCTGATTAGCAAAGAATTGTGTTTTGTGTATGTGTCTGACAGCCGTTTTTTCTAGTGTTTTATTAGAATTAAAGTCTTCTAACATGTGACGACCCAGTCCTGTAAAACACCATTGCAGTTGTATAGGTTATACAGATTTGCTGTTTTTTTTTTTATAACAAAAGTATGCTGATAGTAGCCAGAGGTTACACAAATACTCCAAACATTTGTAATGCATAACATAAACCTGATATGCATCACATTAGCCCAGTTTCGTGCTTTGTTTAGTTTGACAGTTCTGTTTCTGAGAATATATGCTTGCGGAGAAAATACTGTAATTCCAAAAGGTGCATCACAGGCGCCACCTGCTGGAGAAAATGGTTGAATTTCAAAGCATAAAACGCCACGTTTTGATTAATTCTTATTAAAATGCCTCCCCCTGAAGGTAACACAAAGCATTGCAATGTGCGGGCTGTCAGAGTAGACTGCTTTTAATAATAATAATAATAATGATAATAGATACTTTATTGATCTCCGTGGGGCACGTGTTTGGGTTTCATGGCTGTGCCTGCTGTGTGTTTCCCATGTTTGTGAAATTTAAATTCTTTACAATTCATTTCATTTTTTCCCTCCAGTTTTTTCCCACTGGTTGCTGAGTTTTGGTGCATTGGTAACCCTAAAGTGTACATGTTATGTTATGCTGCGTGAGTGTATGTGTGTGCTCCTTGAGAATGACCTGCATCCTGTCCAGGGTGTCCCCTGCCCCCCCCTTGGGCCCCACGTGGTACCTTATGCTTAGGGCTCACCATGATTCCATATTGGATAAATAGTTATGTATAACAAATTAACTGTGTTTATGTTCATAATTGTTGAAACTAACATTCTGACCTTCCCATTGACATTTTAATTATTTTTATATTGACATCACGTGATAACTGGTTCAAATTTTTCAAGTAAAAATTACATCATCACCAGCATCATCACAAAACATCACCATAGAGATGTTGCCATTTTACGTGTATTTTGTGTCAGTGTGATGGGTGTTAGAATACACTGTGCACGTTGGATTCTAATTTTACTTTTTCCTTAAAATGTTTACATTTCAAATGCACGGCGTGGAAATATATGGATATACTAGAACGTTAAATGCACCCTCAATTTGTACAGGAAAAGCGGGTATAGGAAATAGATTTTATGATATTGATGGATTGATAGATGGATGGACTGACGGACGAACAACGTCAATTGCAATTATTCGGCGGACAAGTCTCAACGAATCGATTTAATGTCGTACAGTATGGTACTTCCGGCTATTCGTAGCCGCGCACTCTTATGACGAAATGATTTACATTTGTTTATGGGCTGGCCCTATATAAAAACAGGCGCTGACGTCACTGCTCCCTTCCCAGCCAGTACCCTGTCACGGTGGACGGTGTTCACCATAAGCTAGGTCGTGTTTTCTTTCCCGGTGGAATCCGAAACCATCCGTCAAAATGGTGAGTGCATGAAGTTTTTTTTGGCAGCTGTCGGGTAAATAGGGGCTTCTACCAGAACAGCTGTCATGACGTTCTGTTAGCTAAAGTTGGGATGTGTAACAGATTAATGTAAAAAATGCAAGAGCGGTGCCTATCCGGACAAAATGGCAGCTTTCGTGGTAATACAGTCTGTTTTACGGTCCCTGTGTTTAAGTACTGACTCCAAGCTGGAATTATCGCTGCTGTCGCTTAATCACCACACATTAGTGGTCAAACTGTCAAATGGACCGTGCTTCTTTTAGGGGCTGTGCCCTCCCCGCTTACCTGCTTAGCCACCAGCATAAATCGAGTTATGTAAATACGGTATTTTGACAGCATGGACGCCACCTTGACATGTCAGTCGGTGTGTTTTGGCTGCATTCATTTCACTGACTGTCATGTATTACTGATTTTACAAATGGTCAGAATACAAGTGTCCGTTGGCTGTTTCTCTGACGTTGAGGGCGTGATAGTTTCCCTTGAAGTGCTTCAGGTGTTGCGTGTGGATGTGACTGACGTGGCTTCCTAAAGCTCGTTGGGGCGGTGTGCGCCTCTGCCGGTTAGGCACCAGTGCCAGTGTTCGGATGGTCGCCCTGCCCGGCCGACTAACCGTTTCGCTGTTGGGTCCTTGATCAAGGCTTTTAACCCCGCAAAATGCTCCGGGGTGCCGGATGAATGCTGTCCCCGCCCTGTCACCTGCGTCTGTGAATATTCCAAAAGGGAAGATACCTCTCTTGTCTTACTCGAAATAGTGCAAATGAAAAACAAAGTATCTTATCGATCCATCATTGTTAACTACAGGCATCTTTACGTACTGAAAGGGGTTTGCCCGTAGTTTTAATATTGCACACTGCAGGGACAGGTGGTAACAATGTAATGTACCAAGTTGGCTGGTTGAGATATATGTAAAGCTTTTTTGTTGTGTTGGCATTTTGTATTGCCATGCTTTGCTTTACCCAAATGGGCATTGTGGAGTATTGAAACGTCGCATACATTTTGTTTAGAGAAACTTAAATTTTTATTGAATAATAATTTAAAAAATGACATGGTAAGTTTGCTGATATTTTAAAAAGGCTGAAAATGGATGAATACCATTTGCATGTCAATGAAGGAATGTTTGAACTCTTTAACTGGCATTCACATGGTACCAAGTCAACACACTTTGCACTAGCATTTTATCTTAACAGCACATCCTTGTTTTTGGATACTGAGATTGAGCATTTTTAAATAACGTGATGATAATGTGTTGTATCCGATGAAAGTGAACATATTAATCTTTGTGCTTTAGGTGAACTTCACGGTAGACCAAATCCGTGGCATCATGGACAAAAAGTCCAACATCCGCAACATGTCTGTGATCGCGCATGTGGACCATGGGAAGTCCACTCTGACGGACTCGCTGGTTTCTAAGGCTGGCATCATCGCGTCTGCCCGCGCTGGCGAGACTCGCTTCACTGACACCAGGAAGGATGAGCAGGAGCGATGCATCACCATCAAGTCAACGTAAGACTCATTTGAACTGCAAACCTTAACAAAGAATCTGTGTTTAATCTCCCACACAGACATTTTATCTAAAAAAACACCTTATTTTGTTGAATTTTATCATGTATACTGTAATCTCATATAGCCTTCATTTTAGTTTTTGGGATTGATCCCAGGCAACCATTTATTACTCAGATCATAGAATCGCTGTTAGTCTGTGCAGAGAAAGGTGCCATATCAGCTCTGCCTGGTTACAATAGGTTCAGGAACAGCTCAGCTGTGTTGAAATTCTTTGTGTTTATGCACTGAATAGTGCTGATGCTGAGGGTAGAGAGAAGGATGGATTAAACTCTTTCTCGTGGTTTATTTATCTTCATCCTCACATGTTGCTTTTCAGTCCACGTGAGGTCTTAGTCATGCCTGAGCTTTTACTTCGTCATGTGATAGTAATGTATAATATACTTATTTACATTACATTAGCTATGAGTTTGCCGCATTTAAGAAATCGTATTAAGGTATTTTAGTGTTCAGTAACAAGTTGTGGAATAGCACCAAAATTATTAGCCATCAAATCCCAATTGGAAATATCTCTCAAGGATTCTGTGTGCTGAATGAACGCAGATAGTGGCTTCAGTCTGACTTTCCATCTACCAATTTACCTGGTACTGGTGGCATTAAATTGCAGAGATATTTGCTTAATGGTTGGGCTAATTGGCAGAATGATTCCGAGTGGTTGTATTAAGTGGCATCATTCTGTCGCCTGACGTATTCATTGTAATAACCTGAATGATTTTCCCTCGCAGTGCCATCTCTATGTTCTATGAGCTCAGCGAGAACGATCTGGCTTTCATCAAGCAGTGCAAGGACGGGTCGGGCTTCTTGATCAACTTGATCGACTCGCCAGGTCACGTCGACTTCTCCTCTGAGGTCACGGCTGCCCTGCGCGTCACAGACGGCGCTTTGGTCGTTGTGGACTGCGTGTCTGGTAAGGGACTGATACTGCAGCATAGCGGGATCCAGCTCTGGCCACCGAATATGCTCATCGTTCTCTGTTTATCTTCCTATAACATTCGCCTAGTCGGACTCGGCAGATTGCAGGCATCTGAACGTCATCCACCCCCTCCCCAGGTGTGTGCGTGCAGACTGAGACTGTGCTGAGGCAGGCTATTGCGGAAAGGATCAAGCCGGTCCTGATGATGAACAAGATGGACCGTGCCCTGCTGGAGCTGCAGCTGGAGCCAGAGGAGCTGTACCAGACCTTCCAGCGCATCGTGGAGAACGTCAACGTCATCATCTCCACCTATGGGGAAGATGAGGGTGGGCCCATGGGTAATATCATGGTAGGCATCCATGATAATTCAAGGTATCAGTCTTGTGTAGATGTTTCTCAGAAAATTTGGTTTTGACTCTTAATGACAGTTTCCAGCTTGATTTCGCTTGATCTTGATTCATGATTTAAGTGACCTCAGATATGCCCATTCATACCAGCTTTCATAGAGGTCACAGTAGGGTCATGTACCTGTTTTTACTTACAGCTGAAGAGTTACTTGCTCTCTCCACATTCCATGTCCTTTGGCACTTAAGCACATTTTTATATTGTTGGTCTTTTAACCCTTTTAGACCATTTTTTGTTTCAGTCAGTACTTTGCAAGGTGTTTTGAAAGCGTTTTTTTTATTAAACAAAAGCCAATATAAATAATTTTATGACTAAGTGTGACTAGAATTTTATGACTGTGACTAGGCAACCTTTTTGCTATTTGTGTGTTTTAAGTTTTTACCTTGTCAGGTTTTTATTACTGTTTTTCTGATTTCCAACATTTCTGTGTAACATAGCTTTCATGAATATAGCTGTACCTTCCTGCACGGTGTGAAGCTTCAGTTATTAACTAGATGTTGTATTTTTTTTTTTTAATTGCTGAATCTCTTGTGCCTTCAACAGGTCGATCCAGTCATCGGTACTGTGGGGTTTGGATCGGGGCTTCACGGCTGGGCCTTCACCCTGAAGCAGTTTGCCGAGATGTACGTGGCCAAATTTGCTGCTAAGGGTGATGCCCAGCTGGGACCAGCTGAACGCTGTAAGAAGGTGGAGGAGATGATGAAGAAGCTGTGGGGAGATCGGTAAGGGGCTCCATGGGTATCCTGAGTATGACGCTCTAGTTAATTCTAGCCGTGTGCATCAAGTGCTTCGGCTAAGTGCTAATCGAGGACCTGCCATGTCCAGAGGTTCATTGTGCTGCTTCTCACTGTTTTGAGTCACTGTCATTTCTGTTGTTTCATAGCTACTTTGATCCGGCTTCTGGCAAATTCAGCAAAACTGCAACTACACCTGATGGCAAGAAGCTCCCACGTACTTTTGCTCAGCTCATCCTAGACCCCATCTTCAAGGTGAGGTGTCTGCCTGGCAGGGCACCGATAATGTTAAAAGGCAGTCTGCACTTTCATATAGGTGTGCACGTTAGTGGTCATGACCACAAAAAATATGCTAAATAAATTATATATATATATATAACGATAATAATGAACTAAATCTTGTCTAAACTCTGTGTTCTCTGCCCCAAAGTAGTTTAACTATAGGCATTAAAAAATTATAAATATTATTATTTTTTTTAGCCCATTCTGATTTTTACAGCAACATATCTGTGTTCGGTAAACCAGCAGATGGTCTCTGTTTTATCAGCTATTCTCTCTCCTGTGCTGGTGTAATTTATTGGGAAACCAAAATAGGTCGAACATCCACTTGTGACCTCACAAGATTTCACCTAAAGTCACCTAAATGTGCTCATTTGTTTCATCGTGCGTACTGAACCGAAACTGATGTACCGAACGGTACATTACGAATTTGTGTAGCGTTACAGCCCTAGTAGTAGCTCGGCTTGCGTCTTCCGTTCCCCCAGGTGTTTGACGCCATCATGAACTTCAGGAAGGAGGAGACTGCTAAGCTCATTGAGAAGCTTGACATCAAGCTGGACAATGAGGACAAGGACAAGGAAGGCAAACCCCTACTGAAGGCCGTCATGCGACGCTGGCTTCCTGCCGGCGAAGCTCTGCTTCAGATGATCACCATTCACCTACCATCTCCCGTCACCGCCCAGAGATACCGCTGCGAGCTGCTCTATGAGGGACCAGGAGACGATGAAGCTGCTATGGGTAAAGCTCTTCACCTGCTTTTTGTATCCCAGGGTGCAAATTTTTGACAGATTGGATTGTGGATTGATGGTGTGAAACAGAATGTCATCATTAATCTCATCGCTCTTGCCACAGGGATCAAGAACTGCGATCCCAAAGCCCCATTGATGATGTACATCTCCAAGATGGTACCGACCAGTGACAAAGGCCGCTTTTACGCCTTTGGCCGTGTTTTCTCTGGGTGTGTTTCGACTGGCCTGAAAGTGCGTATTATGGGACCAAACTTTGCCCCTGGCAAAAAGGAGGACCTCTACATCAAACCTATCCAGAGGTTAGTACAAGGAACCAAGACATCCTCTATAATATAGTTTGTTAATTCCATTTAGTAACTCCTATTTCTGTTGCCTTCAGAACTATTCTGATGATGGGCCGCTACGTGGAGCCCATTGAGGATGTACCATGCGGGAACATTGTCGGTCTGGTTGGCGTGGACCAATTCCTGGTAAAGACTGGGACCATCACCACCTTCGAACATGCCCATAACATGAGGGTGATGAAGTTCAGCGTGAGTCCTGTGGTGAGGGTGGCCGTCGAGGCCAAGAACCCAGCGGACCTGCCCAAGCTGGTGGAGGGCCTGAAGCGTCTGGCCAAATCGGACCCCATGGTGCAGTGCATCATCGAGGAGTCCGGCGAGCACATCATCGCCGGAGCTGGGGAGCTGCACCTGGAGATCTGCCTCAAAGATCTGGAGGAGGACCATGCCTGCATTCCACTGAAGGTGAGCTGATGTGGGGTGAATGTCTCTGCTGTTTGGGGACAGGATGATGCGGAATGACCACTCTCACCTGATTTTCGTCTCCTCTGCAGAAATCCGACCCGGTGGTGTCTTACAGAGAGACTGTGTCTGAGGAGTCCGACCAGATGTGCCTGTCTAAATCGCCCAACAAGCACAACCGTCTGTACATGCGTGCCCGGCCCTTCCCCGATGGCCTGGCTGAGGACATCGACAAGGGGGAGGTCAGCGCCAGGCAGGAGCTGAAGGTCCGGGCTCGATACCTGGCCGACAAGTACGAGTGGGAGGTCACAGAGGCCCGTAAGATTTGGTGCTTTGGACCTGATGGAACTGGGCCCAACGTATTGGTCGACGTTACCAAGGGTGTGCAGTACCTGAACGAGATCAAAGACAGCGTGGTGGCCGGGTTCCAGTGGGCAACTAAGGAGGTGCGCCTTATTGTAGGGTCGTATATAGATTTTTGTGTCCAGTGGTCCTCAATGCAGAACACCACGTCCAGTTTGTAGAGACGTTTTCTTTCTTGCTATCACAACAGGGGGCCTTGTGCGAAGAGAACATGCGTGCAGTCCGGTTTGACATCCACGACGTGACCCTGCACGCAGACGCAATCCACCGCGGAGGCGGCCAGATCATCCCGACTGCCCGAAGAGTGCTGTATGCGTGTCAGCTAACTGCCAAGCCCAGGCTCATGGAGCCGGTCTACCTGGTTGAGATCCAGGTACCTTCTCCTCCCTGATTTGACAAGTCCTCTGGATCCCTGTAGGCACAGTCTGGTTTCTTGATGCGCTGTGTGTCTGCAGTGCCCAGAGCAGGTCGTGGGAGGCATCTACGGTGTGCTAAACAGGAAGCGTGGTCACGTGTTCGAGGAGTCTCAAGTCATGGGCACGCCCATGTTTGTCGTCAAGGCATTCCTGCCCGTTAACGAATCATTTGGTGAGTCCCCCCCCCCCCCCTTATGTAAACTGGTGTCATGAAGCTGCAGCTGACTTGCCCCACCTTGGCATTTCTCTCAGGCTTCACCGCTGACCTCCGCTCCAACACCGGTGGCCAGGCCTTCCCTCAGTGCGTGTTTGACCACTGGCAGATTCTCCAGGGCGACCCCTTCGAGGCCAACTCCAGGCCCGCCCAGGTCATCGGTGAGACGCGCAAGCGCAAGGGGCTCAAGGAGGGCATCCCCGCCCTCGACAACTTCCTGGACAAGTTGTAAAACTCATCTTACGCTCCCCTACCCCCCCCAACTCCTTCACTAGAGGAGGACGGTACTGTACAGGATATCTGGAGCACTTATAATTACTGCCAAATTTAAGCGGAAGCAAATTTTAAGTCTTTATTAAACTCTTTAATGATAGATGTAAATTAACTGGTTTGGCACCTTTTGAGGAATATCCTGTACTCAGTTTAAATGCATTTAAGTGAGAGATGGATTATACAGCGTTGCACATCGTTATGTATTATACTCTTAGCCCCATTTACCTCGCAACGGGACACTGGTGTAATGTCCGCTAACGATTTAGGCCACAACTCTTGTACTATGACTTCGGAATGGGGCATGTCAGTGTTCTACATTAGCGTCTGGGAATCAGGGTGGCGATTTGTTACTGCCATGGTTCACGTGGCAGTTCCGATGACGAGCCTTTGACGTGCGCTAAAGGTATTCATGCATGTCCCTTAAATGTTGATGAAATGTGTTTATTCACGAGAAGGGTTAATGCCATGCAGTGGTAATACCATTTGGTCACTTTTAAGATCAGTCATGTTTTTAAATATCCCTCCATATGTACCGATGGATAGGGAACCCACAAAAATTCAGTGATTACTTACTTATTTGTTATTGTAATATTGAAAACTTGAAAAATGGAACTGTTTGGCATGTCGATGCTAAAATATCTAATAACCTGGCCGGTCAACTTGGTTTATATATCCACTACAAAGCCTGGAGCATTAATGAACGGTATAGCTGTGTTGGTTTCCTAGAAATAAATGTTTCGATTTACGTGTCTGTTTATTTTTTAATGTCTGTTCTGAATGGGGTGAGAAAGGCAGCATCTGCATGGATGTTAGGCTCTCTAAGGATGTAGGCAGCGTTTATTTTAAGAACCCCAAATAGAACAGTTCAAGCGAGTTGTTCTGAGAATATTATGCTTCAGCGGATCGTGCCAAATCTTGGAAGTAGAGCTATTTGTCAATGTCTAAAGCAGCCTAAATTTACTCCATGGAGACTCCTGCTGGTACCTCGATATCAGAAAGTATTTTATTTTCAAAATACCTTCTTCCACATACACTACAGCCGTCAGTAACTGGGTTTGCAAAATACACATTCACTAGTATATGGCAAGACACCAATTCAGAAAAGTCAAATGATGCTTTCACTGGGCAGGCTGGCTTTTCATTTAGGATTTTTAATGTTTGTGCTTAATATTTACATATTTCTACAACATTTCTACCAGAAGCACACCATAGACATTACAGGGACATGATTGGCTGAGCCAATGTCACTTTCACTCCATGTTGGATGCACGTTGGCCCAGTTTCTCTGTGGGGTCCCCCCACCACCCCACCCCGCTTGGTCTTGTACGAACTTCTACTTCATGTCTGTTTCAGTCTCTTTTGCTCTAGTTTTGCTCTAGGTAGGTATGTGTTAATGCACCACACCATGAGAACGAGGCAGGTAAGTCTGTCTGCCTCCAGCAGTTCAGAGAATCAAGCGCATAAAGGTCTTTATTACACAGCCATAAAACACTTTGGTTGAAAATGGCAAACTAGGCTCATGCACAAGACTAAATAAGTTATGTAAGATACATTAAGTGATCTGCATGTATAGGATTAGAGATGTTTAAACTATACTCATAAAATCCAAGCAGGAAATGCTTACTGGGAAGATGAAACACACCTAAACCACCTTCTCATTTGACAAAAACAAAGAATGAGACGTCACACGACTGCCGTTCCTCGGTGATTGTCTGTGGCCAAGTCCGTGTTCAAAAGTGCTTTAGTGCAACCAATCAGAACGTGTGATGGAACAGATGAGCAACAACAGTGAGCCTATTAGGGTGTTTGTTTGGGGGGGGGGGGTACGGAACATGGTAGGGGCCATGGGCTGGGATTTAGGACTTAAGGAATGTCACGGTTATGCATTCCACATCAAACGAAAAATACTAGGTGTACAATCAAAAACTGACTGGATGACCAACCGACTGCATTTACCGACTCAAAACGCAAAACTCTGAATTAACTTGTCTCCAGCCACCGAAATGTTAACCTCAACTCATTACGAGTACATGCGGCAAGTCGTCTGCTCAGTCAGCAGTCCATTGGTCACTCCGTCAAAATAATGTCTCAGGAGGTCTGTGTGCCAGAAAAGTCTTAAATCGTTGCTCGTCAACCACGCCCTCGCAGCGGTCGCCCTTGGTATTTACATCCATCGTCCGTGGGCACAGAGCTGATGAGTTAAGTACAGGGTCACTACACTACAAACATCCCACAAAGGTCGTCACGTAGGAGCTTGGGGGGCTCTGGGCATTATGTGTAAAAGATGACCTCAGGAATCTGACCATCTTCCACAGAGGTGCCGTTGTTATTGCCCGCTGCATAGCAAAACGTGAAGCAGGTTTTGGTGCCCGTGGCTGGGGCCTCGTGGGTCACCTTCCTCATGCCCTTGGTGCCATAGTGAGAGTCTGGACCCTGAGAAGGAGGACAGATTGATCCTCGACTTACACCAGATGCAACCATACTGTTCCATAACCACCAACTTCCAGTTAAAAGTAACAGATACCTGCGCTTTAAATATTCTCTCATATTTTCCTATACTTTTTTTTACATTTCTATAATTGCAGTGCTAGTAACATTTTTATTTGTTACCCTCCTGCCTCGTCTGTCATTACTCCAGACTGTGAGAATTTCATTTCACCGCTCGTATGCCAGTACATTCATGCATGTGACAACTATACAATCTTCAGTTTCAATCTTTAAATTGTTTAGCGCAGGGGTAAGCAATGTTATCCTCCAAGGGCCAGTGTGCAGGCAAGTTTCTGGGATGACCTTTAGGTCAGCTGTTCAAACCCAGGTGTGTGAACTCTTCTGCCAATCAGTCCTCTGATTAGTAATCTAATAAATGATAAATCCTTTATTTGCCATTTGCACAAGTATGAGTACAGGTGCACTGGAATCCTCTTTGCCCACCCCATCTTGCCCTCCATAGCTTTGGGGGGTCACAGCACAGGGTCAGGCAACATGTGGGGCCCCTGGAGCTGGGGGTTAGGGGCCTTGCTCAAGGGCCCACAGACATGTGACTGTTCTGCCAGGGCTTGAACGGGTGTCTTTCCGATCACGGGCACAGAAGCTTAACCCGCTGAGCCACTTGACACCCCTACGGAACTACAGCAAAGGTCCACATACACAACAGCCCTTTCTGGATAAGATTGACTACCATTGGTTTAGTGGGTGCTAATAAATTACAAGCAGCTAGCCAGACTGAGGAAAAACCCAACAAAAAAAAAAAAACGACCTTCCTAAAACACATACTTGCATGACAAACAAACCAAATGGCCACCCACAGACAAAGGAATGGGATCACACACGCCTTTTTCGGTTAGTTTATATATCCACTACAAAGCCTAGTGCATTAATGAACGGTATAGCTGTGTTGGTTTCCTAGGAATAAATGTTTCGATTTATGTGTCTGTGTGTATTTTTTAAAGTCTGTTCTGAATGGGGTGAGAAAGGCAGTGTCTGCACTGGTGTTTGGCGCTAAGGAGTGGCAGCAGCGTACCTTGAGTGTGGCACAAGCCGTGTAGTTCACGTTGGGAAGGATCTCCACCGGCTCCTTGAACATGACGCGGAAGGTGTTTGCAGACCCATCACAGCTAAAGCCAGTGTCATTTTGCCCCAGGACTGTGTTGCTGTCTGTGTGAATGATCTGTGCGTAGAAACACCACCAGCGTAACGTAAATCAGCAACATTATATTCCCTCTGCACAAAGCAGTCACCATGTTTCTCTAGGCATCTTTATTGATGCTTCTTGCCCACTTTAGCACTGCTTGCTATCGTCTTAAAGACAATGAGTGTAGATGTCTCCAGCTCCAGCCCCGATTCCTTCAAAGTCAAACCACACGTTTGACTTTTTCCACTGCTAAAGTCATGATTGAATTACCAGAAATGCTAAGCAATTCACTCTGACATATTAACATCGATATTTATGTTCAATGACCCTATTCACACTCAGTATCCAAATCGCAAACCACAGGTCCACAGATAGCCACTCTTTGGATTTCACTATAACCTAATCACAAAGGAAGTTTCACACATAACCTAACATCAGTACTAGATAATTACCATCACTATTTTTTTAAATTACTTACTAGTGTACTAGGATGTGTACTGTAAGATAATGGCAGGTGAGCTTTACCTGTATGTTAACCTGATAGTCTGTAGGTCCATGTATTGAACCATAGAGGCCAAATCCAACCACGAATATCCTGCGATTCACTGAGAACCTGTGTGCAGCCAGAAGGAATTTGTGTTAACTGCGAAATCTGCACATCTGTAAGCTGCGTTACGAGGACGGTTTCGGCGTCCGTTGTCACGCTCCGCACCGGATGCGGTCGCTGGTCCCGCTGTAGCCCCAGCGGCTCTCCACTTGGCCGAAGCGCGTGATGCTGCACTCCTTCCCCCGCAGGCAGCACCGCGGCCTATCGATGAAGTCGACGCGCGGCTTGGGGTTCACCGTGAAGTGCAGGAATAGGCTGACCACCTCCCGGTCCGTCAGGATGCCGGACTGAGCAGGGCCTGAACACGCAGAGCGGGGGATGGGGTAGGGTGAAGCACAGACAGACTAATGGTGCTTTTCCACTGCTACCAAGAACCGAGCTGAACCGCGAAGAGACAGTTTTCCATTGTAAATTATGCGAGCTATGCTTAAGCTGTGCCCGTGCTGACATGACCCTGCTTACTAGCAGGTCTGAAAGCACGACGAAAGCGTGTCTAAAGCGAGTTGGTTGAGTCACCACCACCTGACTGGTCGGAATGCACGGAAGTACCAGCGATCTGTGACGATTCTCACAGAAGTGCTAGCACAAAATAGCACATAGTGACTCATGATGTACCCCGTGTGAACAGTAAATAATTGTCTCTTCGGTTTTGCGTCACTGTTGCTCTCATAACCCAGCAATGCCTTTACCGAGCCGACCCCTCCTGCAGTGGAAAACCGAAGTGACCTGGAACCGGGCTGTAACTAGACTCTTCATGGGACGGCTTGGATACAACCTGGTTCCTGGTTCCTGCAAGGCACCATTTGGGAGTCTCGTGGTCGCCAGGCTAGACCGCTACCCGTCGGGCAGGCAGACGGGCACTTGAGGTGCAGCCATACCTGCGGCAAACTCCTCGATGGTCATGAGCGGAAAGCGGATGAGCGCCAGGGCCTTGCCCAGCGCCTTGCGCTTGTTCTCCGGTGTGGGCTGGAGCTGTTGCCTCTGGGCTTCTGCCTCTGCCCAGCGGACCGCTGCCGCAAACAGACACACCTCTCTGACACCCAGAGTGTCCCTCTCCAACACGGCCACCAGGGTGTCTGGGCAGGGAAAAAGCAACATCACTATCGAGAACATAACACTTCTCTCTGGTTATCATTACAGACTGTCTGGTTGGTGTTGCCTCCTAGCAACCATCGAGAACATTCTGGAAAAATGTTTTCCATCTTCTATCTGCATCTTCAGGCCTTCCAATGGCATGTTCAGCATATTTCAACAGCTTGTAAGCCCTGTGATTATATAGCTGGTTGCCTTAAAATAGGGGTTCCTGAGCCCCTTTCTGCAGACCAGCGTCAGTCCACCCAGTATTTCATCAGGCCACAAAATGCTGGAGACTGATTTGCCACACATCCCATATTTTACAGGGTTTCCCCAAACTGAAAAATAAAATTCCATGTCCCAGCATTGATCAACAAAAACGGGTGATCTGTCCCATATTTTTGTGTACATTCCACTCAGCAAATATCTTCAGGGACCCACCCCTCCCCCACCATCTCACCGGTCCATGAAATTCTGGAACAATGTAAACCGGTACGCAGACAACAAAAGGTTGCGGAGCCCCATCCTAGTGAATGCGAGGGCTGCAACAGAGCGGCTGCACTCAGATAAGGCACATGCACATCTGCAGGGCAGCGGGTTCGAGCTGCAGTACCCAAGTCAATGTCTGTGAAGCCCTCGGCCGCCAAGGCGTCCGCCGTGTTCTTGTCTATGTTCTCCAAGCACAGACTGGCCAGCTGAGGCTCGTCAAAGAGCCGTGCCTAAAAAAAAAACGCACCAATAAACACACCGGGTGATGTTCGAATCCGTGACATCATCACATTAGCGTACAGTTGCGGTCACCGTCAAATATGACTTATTAATCAGCACGTGACTGGTCACAGAGTGCAAATCCAAGATAACTGATGAAATGAGCAAGCCTGTAAAATAGGGGACCTCCATCATGAAGCAAGATCTGTTGGATATATAACGTGTCAGATTTAAGATACCGCAGTTTAAAACGACTTCATCTCAGTTCACTTACATTCGGCCCACACTACCTTAAAGTCGACAAGTTATCTTGCTAACCCAAAAAAAATCCAGCTACGTGATGCAGGGCAGGGCCACGCAATAACATTCCTTAAAAACACGTCGCACATTCAGAGACACTTACCTGCGTGAGCAGCATGAAAGCGTTATCAGCACGCAGGTTCTTCTTGAGGAACTCCACGCAGTGGGCCTCCAGAGCCGGGACGGCGTACTTCTTTGCCGTGTAGAGCGTGGTCATCACCGTCTCAGGCCCAATCTGCACTTCATCCGAATACAGGAACCTGCAGACACAAAAACAACGGGTCACTCAAACGGGTAACATCCTACAGTACGCAGCCAGGATCACTTTAGAAATTAGCGGGGGGAAAAAGTTTGCATATTCTTAAAGGAAAGAACAGTTATATTATCAACCTGGGAGGTGAGAGTACAGCACAAATTACTGCAGGGAGATTGCATCCTTCTTTAATGTGATCTTACTTGAGAAGCGCGAGGAAAGCGGCCGGCTCCACGTCAGGTAGCTCTATCTCAGTAGAGGTCGTGGCCATACCCCCATTGAACATGGCATCGAACACTGCGCTGCCAACTGCCAGAACAAACCTGTGTGTGGTGCACAGATTAGGTACGGATTACATTCCTCATCCGGCGCAATTAAATATATAAAATATATTAAATATATGCTAAGGCAATTTATTACCGAGCAACTAATAACGCATATTAATGCAATTTCATCTTGGCTATCTGCAACAAAAGTATAAGCATGTGCCATTTAACTCACTTGCAGTGTGATGCATTGCAAGCTTCCTTTTAAATAACCTCTGTATGATGTTTTCATCGAGACGGGAATAATTTAGTGTAGCTTTTGTGCAGAATCGATATAGCTATACTGCCCCTGCAATATAAGTGAAAGTGTGTAAAGGGGCTCACCTGTGCGCGGGTATTCGCTGCACACCCATCCCTTTGCCCACTAAAAAATGCACGTCGCTGAGCACCTCGTTGTTGAACAGGAAGGCGAACCTCTCCTTGACGGTGCTTTTCGTCGCTTGCCAGTTGTAGACGGGCTCTCGGTACACCAAGACGGCGGCCGACGGCGGAGCAGCCGGCACCGGGGGAGGCGTCGCGATCGCGGCTGCCGGGGAAGCGGCCGATGCCGCCGCCGCCGCCGTCATGTTTGTCGCAGTGGCCGGCGCGTTCTGAGCCGCCGATGCCTGGCTAGGGTTGCGCGTGTTCGGCGGAGCGCCTAAAGCAACGCCGGTGCCTCCTCCGCTACCTCGGCCCGGCTGGGGGTTAGAGTGCCCCGTGGCCCCCTGCGTTCCTCCAGTCGCTCCCGCCGACGCCCCGTTGCTGGCCGGAGAAGAATGAGCGCTGTTGCTCGGCTGAACGTTGCCCAAAGGCCCGGGTGCCGAGAAACTGAGACATGGAGCTCTCGCACCGCTCTCCCCCGCAGCCATCTTGGATTTCGAGCACTGCGGAGCGGAGTGAAATAAATACACACAGCAGCGCATCCCCCGGAATCCGGAGCGGGATGCGGCTCCCGGAGAGCGGTGGCTGCACAAATACGGCCTGACCCGGGAGGGGGAACCCCATCCACACAGATTTATTCCCTACTATTACTTTATGAATGAATTGTTCCCAATTGCCGAATGCCCCCACTTAGCGGCGGTACACTGCTAATACATTATAAGCATGAATTAAGGTGAAGATTTTAAGAATGGAAAAAGTAAATAAATATTTCCCCCCTTTAAAATGGATTGTACAAAAACTAAATACATGATAGTTAAGTTTCCAAAATGTAGAATGGGAATACGTCGTTTACCAATTAACATTTACAGTTTTTAACTGATTGAATTTTCTGGAGGCTTATATGTAGCCTGTTGTGCTACCATGCAACACTTATCCAATTTTTAAATATCAATAAGAGATCCTACATTCAGGCGTGCGGCTAGAAATTTTGGGCCCAATGAAAACATATTGGGCCCCCAAACCAATCAAATAATGTTGCAATTTTTTAAGGCCCCCGTCACTCCTAGGCCCTTGGAATCATCTTATTGGAATTATCCCCCATTACAGTGCCCCTGCCTACATTCTACCAACAGGCTCCCCATCAAACCTTCACACCAAATAGAGATCATTACGAACTTACAATCTTACAGCTGCTTCACTGAGATCCGACAACTTGGTCTTAAACACCAAGAAAACCAAAGAAATCATGGTGGACTTTAGGTCTACTAACTCACTAAATATGTGCAATAAGTTACGTTGGTAATGTGCAATACAATAAGCAGAATTTCGTTGTGTTACACAATGACAATAAACTGCTTGAATACATTTAAAATCTGAACTCGGAATCTAATCCTGGTCTCTCCTTTATGCTCCCGCACGCCAGAACTTTCCTCCCCTTATCAAAAATCCACCACTTAAAGCAGCATTTCACCATTAATTTTCTGAAGTAATGTCCTGCTTATTATCTTTGAATGACTAGATAGTCCCTCATTCAGAACTAATATAGTCTTGATGTTTTGTTACTGTAGACCTGTATATGAGAACTGAGATAATATCTAATAACCTCTGATGCATTATGTGGAGTAAGAGTATAAATTATTTACTGTTCCTACTGAATAGTGTGTTTTTGACCTCTATCATTTCATTTTACACCTTTCATTAAGTTTGTATGGTCTTATGCTGGCTTTACGAAGCTTTGCACAAAGTTATGAATAACGACCATTATAAAGCTCTCATTAAAATTTGCAAGCTAGTTATATATGAAAAAAAAAAACATTTTTTTCATAAATGCTAAAATTTGCTTCATAGTAGTGCTACCGAAAAATGAGGCAACTCAGTACAAGTAATATCGACATATTACTGTTAAATCGTTGTATTAATGCGTGTATAACACCGCCTTGCCAGTTGCGTAAATAGAGACATGCAACCGAACATTACAGTGGGTCAGCGGAAATGGTATTAAGCCAGCGTTTATGTGAGCCAATCAAAGCTTGTCGTGGGCGGGCCTATTGATCCATGTTTGGTTGAGACGCGAAAGGTAGTATTGACGAGGTAAGCGAACATGTAACTTGTTAGTATTTACCTGTCTAAAACTATTACATTCAATCAAATGTGTTTGATATACAAAGGTTTAGCAGTTTCTTGCTAAATGATGACGTATGCTTTTCCTTGTCGTCGTCTGAACGACTATAAAAATACGCTTCTTTGTCTGGTAGTCTTGCCTGTCTGATAGTTAAGAAGTTTGAATAATTCAGAAACGAAACAGAAACATTCCGAAAATATTTACATGCACAAACATCCAGACGTGGTGATGATATGATTTTTAAATTGGTTTTCCTTGCTATTTTCAGTAGTTAGCTCGCCAGCATTTTTGTCGTTTAAACGAAGTTGGACTCACTAATCGTTTTCTCTATTTAAACGAACAAATATATAAACATTGCAAGTATTGTAAACGTGCATTTACTGTAATACCTTTATCCCATGGGGGGAGGGGGTCGTCAGCTTTATTTCTACTGTTTGGTTAATAACGCAAGAATGGAGATTAGCGTTTTGCGTTCTATATAATTGTTTCAGGTTTTGTGACCTAGACATGTCTCAAAGCACTAAACACCAGCAGACTGAGTGAGTATGGGAGGAAAGGGAGGTTTAAAAGTATATATTTCTGAAATATTTACAGACGTTTGGGTGTTCTTTATTTCCCTTTAACATCTTATGATATTGATTTCTCCTCCAGATCTTCCTGTAGCCCCAACTTGAATAGAGGGATGCTGGTCATGGGGGGAGTAAAACAGGAACAGAGTGAGGCCCCCCTTCCCCGTGGCACCAGCTCACAGGACTCAGCCCAAGAAGAGGCAAGAGCAGAAAGCAATGTTACATTGCAATATACAAGAATGCCCTGACTTAGTGCATTGAAGCCCTGTGTGTGTGTGACAATCTTATCTGCAAAGGGCCAGTGTGTATGCAGGTTTTTGCTGCAACTCCCTAATTAGGTCACTAATTAGAGGACTGATTGGCTGAAGAGTCCACACCTCCTGGGTTTGAACAGCTGACCTAAAGGTTATCCCAAAAACCTGCATACACACCGACCCATTGCGGATAAGATTGCCCACCCCTGCACTAAATCATATATAAAGTGCTTGTGCTTATTTTTATTGCAGTGCAAGATGCTGTTTTATAATTTAACAGATGGTACCATGAGTTAGGGGACATAAACACCACATAACAATGTGCTTGAATTCCTTTGTTTGTTTGCTCAATTCTAACCCTGTTTTTTTTTTTTTTTTTTTAATCCTGAACATGGACAGAATATTCTGTCCCTGACTGTTCAGCCAGTGAAAAAAAGAGGCTGGCCAAAAGGCAAGAAAAGGAAGAAGGTACTGCCTAATGGACCCAAGGCCCCAGTGACGGGCTACGTGCGCTTCCTCAATGAGCGGCGTGAGCAGATCCGTGCCCTGCATCCTGACCTGCCCTTCCCAGAAATAACCAAGAGGCTGGGTGCCGAGTGGAGCCGCCTAGCCCCGCTGGACAAACAGGTGCGCCTGCCGTGCCGTTAAGCACATGCAGCGTTGTCAAGCTGCGTAAAAAATACGGTGGATGTTCTGGGCTGCATCCTTGTGGTGTGCATCAGCGTGGGTGTAGAGCAGAGGTATTCAAACTGTAAATTCCTATATATTCTATTCTGTTAAGTCCTATGGAAAGTTTCCAACTTGGAATATTTCCAAAATTTCCCAGCTTAACTTCCCATGGAATGGAAAGTTCCTATAAATTTTCCACCCGTTTGCAACCTTAATCAGAGGTGATGGAAAAAGAAACAAAACTGTTTGGGGGCTTTGAGGTGGGTGCAGACCTATTTTGAAATTGCAACTTTTTGAACATGGAAAATAGAGAGACGTGCAGTGTCAAATTTCCACAGACTTTGATAAGCCATGTGCAGGAAAATAGGCGCATGCTTCTCATTGAGCTGTATGCTAAAGTTTATTTGGGGTGTGTGTATTTGTTGGGGAGGAAATCAGGACAAATATCAGTACTATATGGCCCCATCAAAAAACGTTTGAATACTACTTGTGTAGTGGAGGTTCGGCAAGGCAGAGTTTCTGTCTTCATCTTGGATCTGGATGCAATTACAGCGATACCTTGATGAAGCTGAACGGGAGAAACAGCAATATGCAAGGGAACTCAGGGAATACCAGCAGAGTGAGGCTTATCAGATCACTAGCGCCAAGATCCAGGACAAAAAAGTCAAGAGAGGTGAGGGTTGCTCTGCCACACCACGGCCCCGCTCTGCTTTTCTGTCCTAATGTAAGCCGATTAGGCGTCTACCTATTTCAACATAAAAATGTGGGTTTCTGAGTTCATTTGCTGGCACAATAATTTAGCAGAGGAATAGATTAACTTTTGATTATACAGTGTAACACCTGTTCTGTGCCGGATGGCAGCTGTTCTCCGTTATAATCTGCACCTGCTAAGCTGTCATATGTTTTCTGTGTAGAAGTTTAAGTGCTGTAGCTTGATGTAATTTTTGTCATTCATTAATATGTCTTGCAGAAGAGCTTCCATCTGTGATTATCAATGCCAGTAGTTTTGGCCAAACTGGAATGAAGGTACTTTACCATTTTAACAAAGTTCTTTTTCTTTTTTCAAGATTTCACCATTCCTTTATTGTGATTGCAACAAATTTGAGTAGCAGTCCTACACACACAACAGATCAGACTAATTTAAAGTATTGAAAAGAATATCCCATACAAATATGATGTGCAAATGTATTTGGTTATGTATATAAATAGAATGTATATTGTTGTAATATAAATAGCAGCTGAGATATTGCGCATTGAGACCTGTGAATGCAATAGGAAATATATCTATCAATTAATCAGGATTTATTTATATAGCAATTTTCCTACAAACACAATGCAACACAAAGTGTTTTGCACAGTAAATAACATCAACCCACCCCTACTGTCACCCTCACCCAAACTATGTAAAAGACAATTATAGATAAATAAGCAAATAAATAGATAGGTAAATAATAAAAGAATAGACCCGACAATAAAAGCAAGAACTGACAATAAAAACAGGAGCGAAGGATCAAAGTGCGAATGAAATGTTAACACAGATATGAAAGTGAAAGTCAGTGCAGTGTTCTTTAGTGCAGTGTTCTTTAGTGCAGTGTTCTTTAGTGCAGTGTTCTTTAGACACAACTGTAAGTGTTGCACTGTTGGTCACATGGGTTCCAAAACCGTGTCATTGTGTGGCAGTGTTCAGTTCTCGGTATGCTCTGGCGAAAAAGCCGTTTTTAAGTCTGTTTGTCCGTGATATGATAGACCTGAAATGTCTACCATTAGGCAGTGGGTCAAACCCATGATGTCCGGGGTGGGACTGGTCATTCAGTAGTGACAGGTTGTGTT
>JAODJW010000033.1:5570323-5591988 GCA_026777045.1 Hyperopisus bebe | reverse complement strand
CACCCAGAAACGCTCTCTGCGCCACGGATAAGCTGGGGGGCGCGCCCTGCGGTGCCGCTTATAACGCGTTTATACCGTGCGGCACTGAGCTGTGATGTGCGGGTAGGGACAGCGGCTGCCTTTCCACGCGTGTCCGACAAAATCGCTGCGAAAAGCTACACGGGGAGCCGGGAGGAGACAGCTGGGAGCGCTCATTGCCAGAATAAGAGATGTCACTGCTGTGTGTCGGAGGTAAGTGCGAATGGAGCCCAAGCCACAGCGGACCGGGGGACCCGTTTACCACGGGGCACGCAAATAGCGGCACGAATGGTTTTCCTCTACATTCGGTATATTTTATTACGATAAATATCTGTATTATAATCTGAAACCCTCAGTAAATGGTTAGTGACAAGAACGATCCTGCATGATGTGCTCAGTGGGTGATTTTTTACAACCTATCTGTATATTTTTAATCCTTATTTCTGTCTATATTTCTAAAATAAACTAAAAATTGGCAGATTTGTGTACTTAAGTCACAGAGGGATCTAACGCTGGTATATTGGGATCATTCGTGTAAATGTGGTGATTTTTTGTGTTCTGGTATTAAATTATTATTATTATTATTATTATTATTATTATTATTATTATTATTATTATTATTATTATTGCTGCTGTTGCTGATGCCACTTCTACTATATTCTGTTATACTGGTTTGTCCTTACGACAGCCAAACCGGATGAACGATTTGATTTCATAACCAAGATAAATTAAATGAAACATCTTTGTGGAAAAATGACTATCGGTCACATAATGTATTTTTCATTTGTACGTTACTCGTATGTTTTGATAAGTTTAGCATTTCATATGGGATAAGTTTTATTTTTTTATTTATTTATTTGTGGTTTTTAAGGATCGTACAGAGCTTCGGCTGGATTTACGTAGGCTGAGCGATACGGTCTCCCGTGGCGATCCTGGGGTGGGATCGGCGGGTGTTGTCAATTTTTATTTGTCGTGCAGTTTTTTTTTTTTGGTTGAAAATCTACTTTTCACTAATGCCTTTTAAATGCATTTAATGGATATATATATGCTATGTGTGAAAGTATGAATGAAGTACAAACATGCTGCAATATCTTGAATAAAAGCAATTAAATCACTGGTAATTTCCTTCGCTTCTAGTAGACGTGGATATACAACATTCCTTTCGTCTTTGGGTTTTCTAGGTTGTTCACAATTCAACCCTCGTTTTCTGAATTGTGAATTTATAACTCACTTACTTGGGAACTGAGTTTGTTCACAATTAGAATGAATCATGGAATAGATTGTATATAATGACTATACATTTTCCATTTAAAATATGTGAAAATTTAAACTACAAAAAAATCATGAATAAGCTCTAATGTACATACACTGCATAAAATTCCCGCTGCCCTGCTTAGTTTTAGTGGAGGCTGATCATTCCTCGCTCTGGCTTCCGGTTTGACTTCACATTTGCTAGAGTGTGTCTAGTATTTCTAACAGTGAGGACAGTCTGAGATTCGAGCACACTCACAGGAATTTATTTAAGGCAGTTTGCTAATCGCATTCCCTACCTATAAATTGTAGCAGTTGTTGAGCTGGATCGATGCAGCGATTGTGATTACATTTGCACTTTCCCCAGCGTATGCTCGCTGATTTCATGGTTGGGTGTGGTCTAAACGTGTCAGGCTGAGGGACTGTGAATTGCATCATTTAGTTTTATTCTCGCGGTCAGTGTTTTGATGAATATCTTGTGGTTATTTTTTAGGTTATTGTTGTTATTTTTCTAACACTTAAAAAACTACTTTTTTAAGGTTGAATGGAAAACAGGAACCCTAAATTCAAAACATGGCATCCCTCCCTCTAGTCACATAACACTCACACACACCCACATAATTACTTATCACACTGTGTATGACTGTCACATCCTTGTAATTAAGGAGACAGAGGGATAGGCACCAACACTGTAATCCAAAGTCAACAGTGGATGTGTGGGTGTCTGTAAGGAGTGGATGGTTTCTTGGAATCAATTAGTTTATGCCAACTGTTCTGGTATTCAAGTGCACCTGTTTTTCAATTTTTATTTTTGTCTTTGAATGGAAGGTAATTTGCTTTCATGCATCTTTGAAGTCATCATAATCTTTTTTCTTAACCATGTTTTTATTGTGTGCATAATTCAGTGCCTGAATTTTCAGATTGTATTCTGATACGGTGATCATGAGTCACCTTAAAAATATGCTTGGTGTTTCCCGGACGTATGGGTCTTATTCTTGCCTTATGAGAAGTCCAGAGGACTCTCAGCATTAGGGGTGCTTCATTTTGGGGGGGTTCCCTATGACTGAAAGATTTTTTTTTTTTAAATGGGCTAATATCCTGTCCTGAGGAAATATTTACACTGTACAAACCACCATATAATCAGCTAATGATCTGCCAGCCAGGTTTCAGTCTTACATGTCATGCCATTTTTCACTATGCTTCTGAATGTTTGCTAAAACAGTGATTATGTAATTCATGTCCAGAGAGCAGCAGGTTTTAAATGTGCAGCATACAGTAAAAGCGTATCGCTCTGACCTGCTGAAGCTAGTTTCAAAAATAGCAATCACCACTAATGGGAAATATGTAGATTATGGGATAGGGGTCTGCTAAAGGAATCCCTACCGATGGACGGCACAGTGGTTAAGTGGGCAGGATTGCAGCCTTCTGCCTCCAGGACGCTTGGCTCGTATCAGATTTGATTCTTGTGACGGCCTTGCGTGGGCATCACTTGCTTGTTGCCCTCTTGTTTGTGCAGATTCCCGCGTCGTTCCCTTTGAGCACCTCCGCTTTCCCTCCACAGTCCAAAGAGGTGCAGGTTAGGAGAACTGGTGTTTGCAAATCACCCTGAGTGCGTGACTGTGTGCTCTGTGATGGATTGCCCCCCCCCCCACCACCCTGTATATCCAACTTACTCCATGTTTGATAAGTGCTTATGGGATTGAGGTCCTGCAATGAAACTGCCAGTTTCTGCTGTGAGAGATGGTGCTTAGTTTTTAGACTACAGTCTATGTAAATATTACTTTGCACAGGTATATTTATAATCTGTCCATATAGTAAATTATATATGTACACATATATATAAAAGTAATTTGTCTTATTTTTGGGATCAATATTCAGTTCTAATTACTTTTAACGAATCCCAAGAATCGCAAACATTATAGGCCAAATCGACTTCGGCATCGCAAATCATTAAACACAAAGTCTGTAAAGGTTAAATATATTTGAAAAGTGTCTGACAGGAGTCCATTTCTGGTGTCATTCTGATTTGTGGTCATCGGGTGACAGTGAAACTTCTGTTAACTTTGCATTGCGTCTCCCCTGAGGCTGATAAACTGCTGATTCTGTTTCTCATGTGGCATGTTTATTCAGATCAAATTTCAGATATATGTTTTAATTTATTAGACACAAATGTAATAGATATGACACGTGCCTACAGTACACGTGTCTCCTCCTATGAAAACCAGGAGCAGCTTCCATCAAAATGGGGCGGCTCATTCACACTCACACTCCATAGTCATTATCAACAATCACGCTGTAATTGCATCAGATCTTCAATATTTCCTTGGGATCTTCTGCCTTGCGTATGCTGGCATAAGATTCCTGTTTTTGAACAAGGAGTGTATTATCTTGTGAAACGCACCAGTGTAAACCATTTCATGTAATTTGACCCAGCATGGAGTCGTTTGCATTTGATCTTCATAATTTAAATATAATGCCCATTTTCAGTTAAACTGTGAATTGCAAAGGGGGCACTTGAGATTTTATGGCTTATGTCTACAGTGTTTATATATATATATATATATATATATATATATATATATATATATTCATAACTGCCCTATTACGTCATATTACTCTGTATTCTGTATTTTCCACATGAAGCTGTCATTAGTCATCAGTCAGCGTAACTTTTGTATCCCCTAGGTGACATCCTTTAGCATTTAGGGGCAGTGAACAATTTAGATTTTTCTTTTTCTCTTGACCAGTCGAATTTTGTTTTTACAGCCTCTTCATATTGATGACGTGGTTTCCCTTCCACGGGCATGAAGAAGGCATTTATTTTAAACAATTAGGATGCAAAATTAATTGTCAGTATGCGACGGAATCAGCTCTTTAAAGCCGCGATCATTAACAGCCTTTATTACTCCATACCTCACATTGTCGCTGAAACCTGCCGGGAAATCTAGATGCATTTACATTGGAGTGAACATGGAGTGTTGCTGTACACCGCAGGGTAGTACTAAAGCCATCGGTGAAACCTATTATATCCGTGCTGTTTGTTTGGAGACGATTCACCGTAACAGAGCTATGTGAGGGGCAGAGACTCTATGTGTCTCTATGTGTTTCAGCAACAGTGGTTAGAAATGCTTTAGAGAAATAGGCTTGGAGCATTTCTTAAGGCTACATCGGAGTAATTTCTTCATGTTTTTCTGTAATTTGTAATCGGTCCGAGTGCGAAATCCACTTTATAGTGTTTTTCTGCGCTTTTAAATAAACTGTCTGTCTAGTCGTGCCGCGAGTCCCCTCTTTTGCACCCCGGCTCCTGCTCCCGGTTATTTTTAGCGGCAGGAGTGCAGTGCGGTCTGCCTCCGCCTGGCCACGCGGGGAGATTAATGGAGCGCGAGGGAAGGCGATAGAAGGGGAAGCGCACGTGCGCGCACGCGACGGGAGCGGTAAGACGGGCGGAGGCCGATGGCCGACCGCGGGGAGACGGAGGCGGGCGACCCGGTGGCTTTGCTCTCAGGTGGTAGCGGTAAATAGGAGTGCCATTCCTTTTCCATCCTTAAATGTTGTCACCCGCCAGAGTGGCCTTCAGGGAAACGAGCTGGAAGGGACGTTATCAGTCACGAGTGATGAATGTGATTATCGCAGATGAACCGGCTTCTCTGACAATAATGAAATCTTTCGATTTCTCTAGCCTAAGAAGCAATAAGCAGTCATTACATGCTGTCAATGCTCCGTCTAGTAATGTCAGTTGATAAGAAAATGCTGGTTGATGCTCTGGTGTTCCTTTAAGGATTGCCATTGGTTATTGGAGGTGGCCCAGTGGTAGGTGCTGTTATCTCAGCCCTCTGGGACCAGGGTTCGAGCCTCTGCTTTGGGTCCGTGTATGGAGATGGCATGTTCTCCCTGTGTTATCGTGGGCTTTCCTCCGGGAGCTCCAGTTTACCCCCACAGTCCAAAAACATGGTGATGCTAATTGGAGTTGTCAGATTGCCCGTAGGTGAGCATGTGTGAGGTTGCCCTGCAATGGGTTTGAACCCCATGCTGGGTCGTTCCCTGCCTTGTGCCCATAGGCTCTGGACCCCCTACTACCCTGAATAGAACAAGTAGTTACAGGAAATGGATGGATTGGCTGTTGGCTGCAAAGTATATCTGCAAACCCTCCCCCACTTGAGCACTGCTACATCTCCCACTGCCCAGTTCTGCAGAGCTAAAGAAACAGTAAACAAATCTTTCTTGCTTGGGGAGAGCGTCCAGACGTGGCCTAACCTTTGGCTAGCCCTATGTTATACTAACAAGATGGTTGATTTTTGTGTAAGTGCCAGTTCAATCGGACGTGGGGGAAGGGGTGTCTTTGTAAGCACCAGGCAAATTCAGTGGATGGGGCCCCTCCCAGAGCCAGCTGGAGCGGAGTCTGAGATGCTTTTTTGCGCACTCAGGAATTTGAGGCGTTCTTTTCTTACTTTGACCGCAGCTGTGGAGTGGAGAGGCAGGGAGCTGGAGAGAGCGTCCAGGGAGATTTAAGACGAAGGCGTTGAATATTGATGTCCTGACTGGGGGATGTTTGGCACCAGCAGGGCTGGGGATTAATTATGAATGGGCCATTGACGTCAGCGCGGCCCGAAAAGTGGTGCCGGCCGGGGAGGACGAGATTCTCCCTCGGCCGGTGAGCCAGGGCCCGCAGGCTCCATCGGGGACTCCCCTGCCGCGGCTCGGCCACCATTGTTTCCGCCGCCCCCCCGCACCCTTTCATCCTTCACGCTGAGCTCCAGAGTGCCCAGGTGCTCCTGGCCCCCCACCCCTCGTTCCCCTCTCCACTCCTCCATCCTGAACAAACCGCTGAGAGCTTTAGAGTGCTCCTTAGCTTCGATCTGATTCGCGGATGCTGGCCACAAGCCCGCCCGGAGATCCGCCCATTTCCCGCCTAAATTTCTGAGCCTCCCGGTCAGGCGGTGAATTATAAGGCTTCTGGTTAAAGAGCCATGCTCTGCATGCACCTGCTCCGCCCCTCCCCCCGTTACCCAGGATCCCTCATCGGAGTCTTCTGAATATCGGAAACCGCAGACTAATCATCGACGTGAATGGCCTTCTCAGGAATGCTTTCTTTGTGCTAGTTTCTAGTCTCCAGTCCCCCAGTCTCAGGTTTTTGTATCCTCACGGAATTTGTGATGATTGACCACGTGCGCCGACTGTCAGTCTGATTGGCCTTGTCATCTGAAACCAGAGTCTGCAGGTTAACCATGGGAGTTTTAATTACACAAAAATGTTCAGAGGGCAGAAGAAAAAAAATGATTGCTTCAGAGAGATAACCAATCAGATTGTCAAGGAGGTGGGTCTAAGCCCCTAGAGGAGGCGGGGCAATACATCTGATTGGTTAGTGCCTCAAGTTGCTTGGACCCTCCTTCTCTACAATATGATTGGTTATTTCTCTGAGTCAATAATTTTTCCTTATGCCCCTGTGTAAGTAAAACTCCCATGGGCATCAGTGTTGATGATGGGTTTGTAGACATGTACGTCCCTCAGTTACAATTGCTGTCTTTCTGTTTTGCAGTGAAGAAGGCCAAACTCGATGGACCCCAAGGTGAGCCATGCCCTCCATATTTTTTCGGTAAAAAATGTCGTAAACCCTGAGGTGCGTGCTAATGGCGGCCTGTTCGCCCCCCACCCCTGCAGAGAAATTCAACACCTACGTGTCCCTGAAGGTGCAAAATGTCAAGAGTACCACCATTGCCGTGCGGGGCAGCCAGCCCAGTTGGGAACAAGACTTCATGTTGTGAGTTCTCCTCCACCCCGTTCCACGCCTGCCGAATCCTCGGGGGGGGTGCTGTGATCTGCCCCCTCCGCCCCGTCCCACCACGGTGTCATATGGGAACTGTGGGCTGATTTTTGCTCCTACATGCAGCCCTGGAATTATCAGAGAGTTTTCACAGCGTACAATGCATGCCTCTCTCCATGCTAACGTAACAGCCCTATCCAGCCGCTTAAGGATTGTATATTCTGAGGAGAAAGACTTCAGAAATGTTGATTAGTAATCCCTGGAGGGATGCTCACAGATTTGAGCCTGCAGTTTATCATTAAGAGATGGTTTTGTGGCTTGCCATACAACTGAATGTAATGTGATATTCTCACTGCTATGGGCTGGTTAAACCTGTAACTCCTAGACCATTAAAATTGCTTACTTAGCATATTTTTCTAACAGACTGTTTAAATGAAAGGTGCTAAAATTGTTTTCTGGAATATTTTTGCTTTGTTTGCAGTGTCATTATTAGTCACGCTGAGTTAAGATTACTCTGTTTCATTTACTAGGTATTTTCATCTTTTGAGTTCCTGTATCTATCCAAACCTTCTACGAGCTGATATCTGTATGGCCAGAAAGCAGTAATAAATAAACACTTGCTGTTTGCACGTAATACTGTAGCAGTCAGTTAAATGCGCATGGAAGTGTCCGCCACTGTCATACAGGGACATTCCGGGGATTTTGTCTTTGATCTCTGCCTCTGTTTTACGGAAACGTTCCAACTCGCAGGTGTTGGTGTGCAAGATGTGTAGCGGTGAAATATGTCTTCATTGTAGGAATGGCGGACATGACTCAGCCCAAGCCTCTGAAAAAGCCATCCGCCCGCAAACATTTCCTGAAGCTTGTCATTAGCCAGGGTTGACGTGGAAAAGCCCTGCTCATCACCGTTCCTCCTGCACCCCCCCTCACCCATATGATCTGTCCTTCTCTGCCCCTTTGCACAAAAAAAAAAACTCATCCCCGGGCCTCCGTGTATGACTCCTCTGTGAGTCATTTAGCCAAAGGCAAAGTTGTATTTCACTGCAAGCTATTAGATTAAAGCAGAAATTTGAAAAGAATGTGTTTGGCATCGGTAATAGGTGGTCTGGGCCTGCTGCTCTAATTGTTCTCTCTCCCTCTCTTTCCCTCCGTCTCTCTGTCCCTGTCTGTGTTCGTCGCTCCCTCTCTGTCGCTGTCGCTCTGTCTCCCTCCCACCCTCACTCTCTCTCCCACCCTCCATATCTGTCTCTCCCACCCTCACTGTCTCTCCCTCTCTGTCTCTCTCCCTCTGTCTCCCTGTCATCTTCACCGTCTCTCTCCCACCCTCATCGTCTCTCTCTCTCTCTGTCTCCCTCCCACCCTCACTGTCTCTCCCACTCTGTCTCTGTCTCACCCTCCATATCTATCTCTAACGCACCCTCACTGTCTGTCTCTCCCACCTTAACTGTCTGTCTCTCTCCCACCCTCATCGTCTCTCCCTCTCTGTCTCTCTTTTACCCTCACTATCTCTCTATTTCTGTCTTTCTCTCCCCCCCACTATCTCCCCCTTTCTGTCTTTCTCCCACCTTCACTGTCTCTCTCTCACTGTGCCTGTCTCTCTCCTACCCACACTGTCTCTCTCTCCCTCTCTCTTTCTCTGTCTCTCTCTCTCACTTTCACCTTCTCTCTCCCTCTACCTCATCGCTCCTTCTCTTTATCCCTCTGCTCCCCCCCACACACACTTTGGTATCCGGCCCCCGGCCACGCAGTGAGATTAACAGACTGGACCTGGGCCTGACGGTGGAGGTCTGGAACAAAGGGCTGATCTGGGACACCATGGTGGGCACAGTGTGGATCCCTCTGCGGAACATCCGCCAGTCCAATGAGGTGCGGCTGATCGCTAAACAAACCCAGTGGACAAACAACCATTAAAAAGTGCTAAATAAAGAATGTGCATGAACATGAGTGTAAGCTTTTATTAAAATTAGTTTAAGCTTTTAATTGATTTCAGTGCCTGTATGGCTTCATTAATAAATACGAGTTGTACTGCAGTAGTTAGAGACCAACGAACAGCTTTAATTTCTTTCAGCTTTCTCTAGTCCTCGTCACCTTCTGTGTAATAACAGTAGTGTTTCAGGGCCAGTAAAAGCGTGGTTTGTGCCTCGTCCAACAGGAAGGCCCAGGACAGTGGGTGACGCTGGACTCGCAGGTTATCATGGCGGAAAATGAAATCTGTGGCACCAAAGACCCCACCTTCCACCGCGTCCTTCTGGACACGCGCTTCGAGCTGCCTCTGGGTGAGAAACGCTGCTGTTCCCATCCCACCTCGATCTCCGGCAGCACGCCGACTGCACAGGACTCTGGCTTTTGGGCCGCTCTTGTGTTGCACCCATCCTGCACAAACAGTCGTAAAGTCTCAACCCGGGCATGGAAATCAGACCACCATTGAGGGGCGGCGAAACAGCAGGACAGAACCGTGCATTTTCCACCGAATGTAATCTGCATGCAAACACGTGTATTTCCAGGCTGGGAAATGCTAATTGCGGTGATGTCCGGGGGCGTGTAGCACGCGGTAGCGCCAGGGCTTCTGGAACATGTGAGCGGTGTGGGGGCCTGTGCTCCCCCCTGACTGATGGCGTGGGTTTGCCGCTGCAGATATCCCAGAGGAGGAGGCGCGCTATTGGGCCAAAAAACTGGAGCAACTCAACGCCATGAGAGACCAGGACGTAAGGACGCCGGGGCAGCTCTGCTTAGAATTAGCGCTTTAGTGTTTCAGCATTCTCTTTAGGCTAAAATTGCGTTTTTGAGCGTGAGAAATTGGTTCAGTCAGTGAAGCTGGTGAGCATCATATCTAATCAGGGAGATCACGCACTTCATTTTACAAGCTATAAAATCACCTCAATTAATTGCACTTCTGATGCTTCCTAGCATGCTTTTCATCTTAGCTAGCATGCTTTTCATCTTAGCTAGCATGCTACACAAGCTACTTAGGGTACATTTAGGCCATCAGTTTAATTAATTTTTTAAGACTTCTGGTTAATAACGAAGCAATGGTGTGTAGATGCACGAAGATCTGTACTTTAAGTTTGCCGTCCAGCCTTGTGGTTTTACAGACACCATTTTCTCTGTTGTAGTACACTTACCAGGAAGAGCAGGATAGACCTTTGCCAGTTCCAGCCACACAGTGCTGTGAGTATTTGGCAATCTCTGTGGGGGGGGGGGGGATCGGTCATTAAACCTCATGTTAGGCGGAAGGTAGGAGGCCCCCCGCAGCAGACCTGCCTTCCATTTTGTCCTCGAGGGTGGCATTTTGACATCATCAGTATGGATCTGGGCGAGGGAGTACCCACTATCCCGTCACCCTAACATGGCAGGCTGGAGGACCGGTGCACCCGCGGTGTCACCATGCTCCTCAGCTTCACGGTCACGGCCATGAGGTTTACCCGCCGATCGAGACATCCCGGGGTCCCTCCCTCACGCCCACGTGACACCTTTATCGGCTCGCATGGTTTCCTGCGGTTGTCCCACACTCGTTAGCCTTCCTCTGTCACCCGGGCTGGTCAGTCTGAAATCTCCCACAATGCCCTTCTCTTGCAGGTAATTGGAGTCTTTGGGGAGACCAGCAAAGTGAGTTCCGGGCGGCAGCCGCGCTTTCATCAGACCTAATTGCCGGTCATGCTTTTGTTTGTCATCTGTTTGTCCAGCGAGTCTCAGAAGCATGTTTTCTTTGAGGGATTTTGATTATTCGCTTGTAAGCATCCCCAGGTAATGGCTTGTCCTTTAATTTCTTAGCTTATGGGTTTAAATCCCAGAGCCTAAAATCTCACTGATGCCTCGACCATTAGTGCACCCAGGTCTGGGAGTGCTGTGCACAGACTTACAGACTTTTCAAGGGATAGGTGCTTGAAGGGTGGGGGTGGTGTGACTTAGGGTAAATATTAGGGAGGCGGGGGGGCATGGGTGCCCTTGGTAATTTGTGTGGGGGGGGGGGTAACTTTTGCTTGATCGTAGATTAACGAAAAGGGGCATTTAGAACCTCAAAAGGGAGGCATTTTCAATTGTTTGGGGAAAAAAGGGGCAGATGCTTAAGTACCTACCCCCGCCACCAAGCATTCTCCATCCTTCCAGGCGACGGAGGGGTGGATGGCTTGGAATTGCAGGCCGGTAGAACAACTGCAGCCAGCTTTGCGTAGCTGCCAAGTTGCTATCCACTGTCGGGACACTGTACAGATGAGTTGTACTCGTCCAGTGTAACGTGATGAGGCCTGAAGTAGACAGGACCTGACGCTGCACTCCCGCCCGGACAGACGAGGACCCCGACAGCGCGGTGGACGACCGGGACAGCGACTACCGCAGCGAGACCAGCAACAGCATCCCCCCTCCGTATTACACGACCTCTCAGCCCAACGCCTCCATGCATCAGTATCCCATGAGACCCCAGCAGCATGGCTTCCGGGGGCCGTACGGCGACTCCATGCATAGCTGCGACCTCGACTACGACCACCAGAGGGCGATGAGGTAACCCCCCCCCCCCCCTATCCATAGCCCAGGCTTGCCAGCTCAAACCCACCAAATCTTTTTTTTTAGTCTTTTAGGTACTCCTCTTCTGATTCAGTTGGGGGCCTCCCAAATCCCATAAAGGCTGTTTTTATTGGAGAAGAGCAGAGAGTGGGAGAAGATTAAGCGCTCTCCTTTCTCTCTCGTGCTGTTTTTACGAATCCGACATTGTCCGACTCCCCCGATCCTCCCGGACGTCCTCAGAACATTCTTCGGCCTCTGTATACAGACCCAGGGGAGCAGTGGGTCTTTGTACACGAGCCGCGAGCCAAGAGTCTTGTCCAGGAATGGGCACATGCCGTGTGTGTCCATGACCTGGGCACACGCGCGCGTGCGTGTGTGCGTGTGTGTGTCTGTCTGTCTGTCTGTCTGTCATGTAAAGGAGCTGTCCACACTCTCTATTGTCTGGCGAAAGGTGTTATTGCATAAAGACTCAGGGCATCTCCGGCCACTGACTGTGCGGCTGGGGCTGTCCTTCCGGAACCCGGGGGCCCCAGTTGAGCCGTCTTTGTGCAGTATTTCCTCCGTCAGTGTGTGGGTCAGCTCTCGGCGTGTGCGGCTGTCTCCGTGGCTGGGGCACAGGTCACTGATATCCTCCTCCTCTCCTGCCTTCCCCCCCCTCCAGCAGACGCAATGATAGTTTAGACTCCGCCACCAACGGCCGCAGCGATCTCGACTCGGCCTCAGGTTCGAGTCGGCTGACCAGCCGCCAGTACTCTCTAGACAGTAGGCACTCCCTCTCCGATAGGTGGGTCAACGCACCGCAACCCCCCCCCCCACCCCACTCCCCCCTGCCCATTTGCTCCAGCCTGTGACATCGTCCCGCTTTGATGTTAGTGGTGGACTTGTCACGTCGTGACTGCTGTGTTTGCATGCATGGCACAAGCCCCTCCCTCATACTTAATTGCGTAATTATATCTACATAGCTGATGTTTAATATCATGATATTCTGTATGCATCTTCTCCTAGTTACCCTTTAATTTAATTCTCATTGTGTGTTTTGTGTATTTTTCTGAGTAGCTGTCTGTAGTAGTTAATGGATTTAGTGACAGGTAATTGATGGCATCTTACAAGCTTCCCCTTAGCGGATGTGTGGTGATATAGCGCCTCGCACGGTGCATACTGGGCCCCTTAAGTCCAATATGCTGCCTGTATGACCTGGCAGTTTCTTCCATAGACATTGAGTGGAAGGCCTGCGTACAGTAACTATGCCCTTAAAACAGAGTAGAAGCCTGTAGCTTCTGCTTCTTCTTATGAATAATTTGTCTTGGTTCAGTGCCATAGAGGAGTGAGTTTATTCTGGTGGTGTGGTAGGGCACCGTCGTGACGTTAGATGCCATGCGTGTGCACACAGATATTTCTGTCTGTATGTTTCTGTCTGTGTGTGTGTCTGTGCATGCGTGTCTGTGTGTGTCTGTGTGTGTGCGTGTCTGTATGTGAGTGTGTGTCTGTGTGTGTGTGTGTGTCTGTGCGCGTGTGTGTGTGTGTGTGTGTGTACATGCCAGTCTGTGTATCCTGGAGTGTGTGTGCATGTATGAGACTGCCTGTACCGTCTGCCTCTTGGTGTGTGTGTATGTGTGTGTGTGTGTGTGTGCGCGCGCGTGTTTCTGAGCAGCCAGCCAGTCGGTGAGGAGAAGCTTACCCCCTCCAGCCACCGTTGGCAGGTGTTGTGCCTCCCCCATTACGACAGCCCGCCTGGGTCTCCCTGCCACAGTCTCACTGTTCGTTCTCCGGGAAAAAAAAGGAGCAGTAAAAAAAAAAAAAGTCATTCAGCCTCATGAATTATTGACCCGGCTGCCTTGTGATCGATCGTGAGGAGCGGTGTGGAGGTGTGAGCGGTAGGGAGTGTGTGCGTGTCCTCGTAAAGACCGCCTCCCTCCGTCTCTGAGTCTGCCCAGCTCTCTTCCAGCCTCATTCATCACACGGGGTAAATGTCCCTTCTCTGGGCATCTCCCAACAAGAAACTGTTCCCCCCCCCCCACTGTCACCTCAATGGAAGAATCCATGGCTTCTCTCGTTTTATCTCCCCCGGTTTCCCCTCTCCTTCCCCCCGCGGGGGAATGCGTCATCAGTTCTGACGGCTGGTTTTTTCCGGTTGTTTCCGTGCCCGTCGCCGTGCCAGAGCCTCGCACTTGGCTTTTCCGTTTATGACGTCTTCTCCGTCCGGGTGTCCTCCCCCCACCCTGATGCGCTCCTTCTCTGCCGCCCCCGGTCTGCCACATCCGGCGTGGGGAGGGGGGAGGTGATGGGAGTTCTCTGCCTCCGTGGCCCTCCTAAGCCCATCGCGCTGCGTGCTGCCAAGTGGCCGTCGTTTCTCCTGGCGCCTCCCTTGCCTTCCTCCCCAGTGCTCCTCACCCAGCCCCCACCCTGTCCGTTTGTCCGCAGCCCCACCGGCAGCAGCCGCTACGCCTCCTCTGGGGAGCTGAGTCGCGGCAGCTCCCAGCTTAGTGAGGAGTTTGGCCCAGAAGATGGGGAGAGCCTAAGGGGCTCCGAGATTTACGACGAGAACGACTCCTACCACTCCTGCCACTCCTCCGTTAGCTATGGCAAGGAGTCACCCGACTGGGACCCGGATGAGCCGCAGGGTGGGTACAGCGACGAGGGCGGCTACATCAAGGACGGAGGAGAGGAGGGTGCTCTCTACGACGAGGAGGACGGCGAACTGTACGGGACGGAGGAGCGCACCTATGAGGAGGAAGAGGAGGCCGAGCGCACCTATGAGGAGGAAGAGGAGGACATGATGTATGGGGAGGATGAGGACCTCTATCCCCTCGATGGCACGCCGAGCGAAGATCAGGAGCCGCCGTACACACCAAGCCAAACCAGCATGGGCGGCACTCCGGGCCTGGAGACCCCCTCTGCGAGACCCCCCCTGGAAAAACAGACCTCCATGCATGGGCAGCAGCCTCCCCAGGCCCAGCTTCACCCCCACCCCCCCATCAGCCAGCCACAGGCCGCAACCTTCCCCCCGCCTCAGGCCGCTATTTCCAAGCCCCCACCAATGGCAAGCCAACCCACCCCCATGAGCCAAACCACCGCACCCCCTGTTCAGGCCCCCGAGGCTGTCCTCAGAAAAGCCACCTCCATAGAGGAACCTCCCCCTTCCGAAGAAGTTCTAGAAGACGAGGAGACCTTGGTTGCTACACCAACAGAGGAAGCAGAGGCACCACCTGACAGGTAGGTCTTGGGTCTGGACCGGCTCTCCCAGCGCTGCCATATTGACGTCATCACCTTGATGTCTCCTGCTTACCTGTTTTGCCCCCTGTTTTGCCCCCTGTTTTGCCCCCTTCCTGCCTCTCCTCACGCTCCAGCTACCCCGTGGTTGAGGAGCCCCTGGACCCAGCGGTCCGCGCCAAGGCCAACTGGTTGAGGCTCTTCAACAAGGTGCGCCTCCAGCTGCAGGAGGTACGTCCCGCGGGGTGCGACTCGCCGCATCGCTACCCACCGCCTCTAACGGGCTGCTCTCGCTCTGCCAGCTGGCTAGCCCTCCCTCACTCCTCCCCCCCTCCGCAGAGCCTGCTTGGGTTTGCATCGCTTGCGTTTTTTTTAACCCACGATTAATTTGTTTTCTGTTTGATTACGGTTATTTTCTTTCCTTCCCCATGCGTTTGACATGCTTTGTTTGCACCATTACAATTCCCAAATTTGATTTGATGAAGCATTGGCCTGAGCTCTCACCTTTTTCTTTGTCTATGGTTATTTGTGTCCCACCTTGTTTTGTTTGTTTCAGTTCATTGTCATTTCCCTTGCAACTTTCATGTCGTGCTCCTTGATTGGCCGGGGCTGGAGGAGACTGACAGGTGGGTGTGACTGAATATTCCAACGCGAACACAGGGGACCGTTTGAGCCGTTCTGTCCGCCCGTGAAATGAAAGGGGCCAGATATTACAGGCAGATATTAATGATGGCTTTGAGGGTCATTGTGTCACTTTTGCATAGAAGTATCCTCCCCGTCCAGGCGTCCCTTAGGGATTCTGGACTTTAGCAGTAATGGGCATTCGCACGTCAGCAGCTGTCCCCGGGGCACCAGGCCGAGCTCACGTTCATCTTTCGTTCTTCTCCACCTCTCCCCCACAGGCCCGTGGTGAGACCGCCGGATCCCAGTCGCCGTGGTTTCCAGGAGGGTGAGTCTAACACTTCATTCCCACCAGCCCGGAGCAGTGTTTCCCAACCTGGTCCTTGGAGACCCCCTAGCCGGTCCACGTTTTTGCTCCATCCTAGCTCCCAGCTCCTTGATCAGATCCAGGTCAAGAGCGGGGGGGAGGCAAGGGCAGCCCCGCCTCCAGTGTGACTCCCCTGCCATTTTGTAGAGGATGTGAGGGCGGGGTGGGGTGGGGGTGTGGTAGGCGTGATGCTGATGACGAGGGTGTGTTCAATAGGGGCTCTCAGTCACGGTTTGCAAGGCACCGAGTGGAAGAGGTGATTAGAATCCACACTGAGTAAGGCCCTGCGGCAGTAACTAATCCCACAGTGACACATCTCTGCTCTTTATTTTTTTAGAGGGTGTTTTGATGGAAGAGGCAAGTCTGGAGACAGGAAATTGAAACAGTTTTCGAGTGGATTGCCTCTTAAAGTGATTAGGCCTTTTTCCATTACAAAGATTTGTTGAGTTTTACCTTACTGTAACCTTCCTGACTGGGAAGCTTTGCTGTGTTCTCATTGGCTGTTCCTCCGACTCTTATTTTCATTCATGTGATCAAAGGGGTATTTCAGGATTTCTCTTGAAGCTGAATCCTTTAATGCACTGCCTCCCAACCTGGTCCTCGGGGACCCCAGCTGAGCCGCATTTTTGTTCCCTCCCAGCTCCCTGGCAGACAGGCCACATTTTCTGCTCCCCAGAAGGAAGCTGGGAGGGAGCAAAAACATGGACTGTTTGCTGGTCCCAGAGGACCAGGTTGGGAGGCACTGAATTAAAGGATTCAAAAAGTACATTATGCATCTATCAGCCTGTTAAATTGCTGTGAGTACCGTGACTCAGTGGGAGTACCGTGACTCAGTGGGAGCACCCCCCCCCCCGTGTCACCTTCAGGTACTTCTCTTCCCTTCTAGCATCTAAAAACATGCAGTTAACGTGTGCATGTGTCTGTGATGGACTGACATCCCATCCAGGGTGTTCCCCAACCTTCTGCCTGACGCTGCCTGGGCTAGACTCCAGGCCGCATGACCTGGAGCTGGACCGTCTCTGGATCCCCATGGACGCTGTTGGGAAACACTGTATTAGATGTGGAAGAGATTGATAAATTGCTGCTTAACTCCTCTAATCGCTGTAACCATTTGCTATTATAAACGCATTCTGCCTTGCGTTCTACTCATTCTGTGGCTCGGACACTGAGGACTTGTGCATGACTTGACAGTAGCTTTGTTGCTGCTGTTTCTCTACAGACCAGGTGGGGCGCTCTATAGCATTGACAGCATGCCAGATCTCCGAAAGAGGAAAGCCATCCCCCTGGTCAGAGACTTGGTGAGAACTACCGGCTGTCTGTCCCAAATCTCCGTCTATGTTATACCTGTTCCTCCCTCCCTAAACTCCTACTGATCAAAAGCTTTTAAGCTTTCCTCTACATTAGGGGTTTTACAGTAAAGGCCCCTAGTGAAAACAGACCAGAGCTACGGAACGCCCACCACTAATGCACGATCACATAAATAACTAAAGATGGGCGGGGCATTCTGTATTTTTGTATTCGTATCGGAGGATGTCTGAGGACGTCTTGCCACTGCTCTGCAAATGACAGGGTTAAAAATCCAAGCACTACAGCGATCGACATATTTCCTGTTATGTGTGTGTGTGTGTGTGTATATAAAATGAGTGTTAAAAATATGAACAGATTTCATTGCTGTATTTAGTTTCAGGATCATGTTATAACACAAATCAAGGCGTGCCAGTAATTAAAGGATTGTGTGGTGATTGTGCCCATCATCCGCCACAGTTCCATTAGGAGGTGAATTACAGGTTAGAAGGTGCTGAGTGGAGGTGCGCTGTGAGCTGAGAAGACGCGCCGCTAGGGCGTGTTATCCATGCCCAGAGTCGTGGCAGCCACAGTCCCTCACCTGGGCTCATGTTACACCCTCATAAGCGATCACCCGATCACACAGACAGGCTCTTCCTAGCTGCTGCTGCTAGGACTCCGTTGGTCAGCCGCTTTCACAGGTTGGAGCACCTGTCAAGTTCAGCTCTGCCCCTGGGCTTCATCAGACCTTCTTGAAGCTACCGTCTGCTTTTATCTTCTCGGAGTTTTTTTAGCCCCCGCAGTGATTGAGCATATTTGCATGTCTGTAGAGGGAATGGAGCCACGGATATGGGCCTGAGCTCTCGCGGGCGGCCCGTCTCAGCCAATGAGTGTTCATCCAGAAATAACACGATTTCACACTGGAAAAGACCCGCACTTATTTCCAGGCAATCACAAATAACACACCACTAATATACCTCTTCAATTTCATGCAGTTATTATAGCTCATGTCTGCCTCATAGGTAGTATAAATACAGATAAGATGCAGGTTTATGTATGTACTAATATGTAGAGGTGGGGACTCGAGTCACTGACTCGGATCTCGACTCACAAATTTCATGACTTGTGATTCGACTTGGCAAAACTGATGGAAAGGCTTGGACTCAAATTTGACTTGAGGGCTGTTGACTTGAGACTTGGACCCGATTTGGGCTATATGACTTGAAAATACTTTAAGTTATAGTCCCCCTTCTGGGTACCATAATGTTAATTTTATAATTTCAGTGTAAATGAACTCTCTGTTGCTGAATGCAAGGACTCCTGAGATAGTTTTCTGGAAAGATGCATCGCTCCGTGCATATACACAGACATAAAAACTGTGTGTGAGGACAACTGCAATGGAGTAGAGACTCTTTTTTCAACCTGTCTCTGCCTATGAAATGGGTTTTAATCACAAAGGGTAAAAAAAGACATAGGTAGGAACTCAAGTGAAATGTCTCACAACTCGACTTGGACTCAAGTCACAAATTTGATGAATGCAAAAATGATGGAAAGACTTGGACTCGACTTGGACTTGAGGGCACGACTCGAGACTTGAACTCGACTTGGACTCGAGGGCACATGACTCGAGACTTGGACTCGACTTGGACTTGAGGGCACATGACTCGAGACTTGGACTCGACTTGGACTTGAGGGCACATGACTCGAGACTTGACTCGGACTCGCCAAAGAGTGACTTGTTCCCATCCTTGCTAATATGCATGGAATTGAAGAGATTTTCCTTCTTTTACTTTTATATTTCTCTGAATCCGGTGAAGTGTGTGTGCTTCGGTTTTGTGCCCAGGCTAAGATTTTTGAGTCAGCCTCGTGTGTAAATCGGTGGTTCGGACCCCCCCTTCCCCCACTGTTGCCGTGGCTACGCTGCCAGGCGACCGCATCAGCGAGGCTTTCTCCCAACAGACAGCGAGAGGCAGATGGCAAAAGGGAAGCCATCAGGAACAGGCCTCCCCGCTCCCAAAGCACAGACCCCCGTCGCCTTCCTTTTAAGCTGCTCAGCCGCGGCCTTTCGATGAATGGTGCCTCGCCATTGGCTGCTCCCGCTTCCGTGCAGGTGCTGCCGCGATGACGAAAACCCCGCAGGAGGAAATGAGAAGCGTGCTGAGATGAGGATTCATACGAAGGGCTCGCGGCTGCTTTCAGGAGGCCCTAAAAGCCTCGTCGTCACTGTACCTTTAATATACACTAATGCTCTCTTTCAAAGCTCCAGCCTCTCTCCATGTTCCATGCGTAGCCTAACAGCCTTCGGCACTCGCTCTGCCGGGGACGTGTCGGCTGTATAATTATGCAGAAAGACGGTGTGAAATTTGAGCACATTGGCAGGAATCCTTCTGAAATGAGGAATTAGCATATTGTGCTGGAAAGTCTAACAGTCCCTCTGTTTTAATGCAGCTACACTTTTAGGTTGCCTGGGTGGTCTAGATCAGTGTTTCCCAACCCATTCCTCAGGGACCCTCAGATAGTCCACGTCTTTGCTCACTCCCAACTCTGGGAGCTGGAAACGAGCAAGAACGTGGAGTGTCTGGGCGTACCCGAGGACTAGGAGGTCTAGGTAATGCGGAAGTGACATTTCAGCACAGGGAAAGTATAAAGTCAAGCAAAACCAGTGTTCTTGTATTTTGATGTTACTCTTAAAGGACTGCCAAGTTCCTCCTTATCTCCGTTACACCTCTACTTATTTCACACACCTGCCGAATGGTCTATCCCCTTTTCCTCGGCCTTCCCAGGCTTCATACAGTTCCCCCAAGCATCCGCCCCGTAGGCTCCGTCTGTTACTCCTCTGTCTGACCTTTAGTCTCTGTGGCTCTTGATGTGAGTCTTTCTGGACCAGAGAAGTCTGCCATGTTCTGCCTAATACTGTCTTTCTCTCCCCTCTTTCCTTCCATCCCTGCCCCGCCCGCCACAGGCCATGGTAAGTACCACAAACCCTGAGTCAGGGACGGCGTTCCTCTAAAACCGGTATCACCACAAAATAGCCGTTTCGTTTGTAAATGTGTTCTCAGGACTGAATATTGACCCCCCCCCCACCATGACCGTGTGCTACTCACTGTTACCACATGGTAGTCTTCTTTTATGGAACCATACTGTGCCAGTTCTTACATTAAGTCTATGGACGTACACACATCTCCTCATGTATTCTTATAAACCAGTAGATCAGATGAGGTGTGAATATACACGTCTCCCACATACTTGTCATCTGCCAGTTTTTTTTTTTTTTTACTTGGGCCGCTGTTGAACAGAATTGTTTATTTTGTGCCAGACCATTATGCGCTAAATTACTAACAGCTGAGGAATGGATACTTGTGTAGCTACTATTTGTCAGCCCCTGGTAACATTCCTTAGTGCGTAGAGACTTCATTTGCTGATTTTTGATTTTGCCGATGCGGGTGAAAGTCACACTCGCTGGTGTCTCCCCATCTGTGTGCCTGCAGTCTCTGGTCCAGAACTCTCGGAAGGCAGGCATCACCTCCGCACTGGCGTCCAGCACGCTGAACAACGAAGAGCTGGTGAGTGATCGTCTCGCCGTTTCCTCGTCATGTCAGTTGGCTTCCTCGGCCACCCCCTCGATCTTCCGTCTTCGTCTAACGTCTCGGGCACCCTGTCTGTCCTTCTCTCTGACACCCCACCCCTGCCCACCCACCCACAGAAGAGCCACGTATACCGCAAGACGCTTCAGGCGCTGATCTACCCCATCTCCTGCACCACGCCGCACAACTTCGAGGTGTGGACGGCCACCACACCTACCTACTGCTATGAGTGCGAGGGACTCCTGTGGGGCATCGCGCGCCAGGGCATGCGCTGCACCGAGTGTGGCGTCAAGTGCCACGAGAAATGCCAGGACCTGCTCAACGCTGATTGTCTGCAAAGTGAGGCCCTTCTCGTCTAAGATCGTCTCCCTCCGTTGCATAACTTCATTCCCACACCATCTTTTGCTGTCCCGCCCACACTGAAACGATCCTCTTCAGTTTTTCTCCTGCTAAATTAAGAACCCCCTTTACCACCTTGAATATCTTCCCTGTGTCTGTGGTGCTGCCATGTGTCGCTTATGAAGCTCCCGCTTCCTGAGTCGCATCCAAAAGTGCGAAGAGCTTTCTTGGCATGTTTCAAGCTTGTGAACGCTGGCAGGCGTTAGTATTGCGCAATCTGTGCAGCGAAGTAACATAAGATGAATAGCAAAAACCCAGCCGCATCTTTCTAATGCATGCCGATAATTTGTTCATTCTTCACTTGCACCAACCGCATTGATTCCTCATCAAAACCACAAGAGGCAAGGAGATTGTCAGACATGCAGTGGACTTATGTTCCTTTTATGCAAAGCACCGTATCTCTTCAGCTTCTCCACTCCATTTTTTTTCCCTCTCTCAGGGGCAGCGGAGAAGAGCTCCAAGCACGGGGCGGAGGACCGGACCCAGAACATCATCATGGTGCTGAAAGACCGCATGAAGATCCGAGAGCGGAACAAGCCAGAGATCTTCGAGATGATCCAGGAGGTCTTCACCGTGGTCAAGGCCACCCACGTCACGCAGATGAAGCAGATCAAGCAGAGCGTGTTGGATGGTACCTCCAAGTGGTCGGCTAAGATCAGCATCACAGGTA
>JAODJW010000033.1:5541818-5565915 GCA_026777045.1 Hyperopisus bebe | reverse complement strand
GATGGGTTGGTGCCCCATCCTGGGTTGTTCCCTGCCTTTCGCCCATAGCATCTGCGATAGGCTCTGGACCCCTAAATAGGACAAGCATTTGCAGAAAATCTATGCAATTGTCTGTATTGACACTGGCAAAGCCCCTCACATATTTTTTTTGTGCATTTGGTTTGCTTTTAGTTAGTTATTAGATTCAGTTATTTTTTAGTTAGTTTATAATTGCTTTTGTATTTGGCTTTGCACGCTGACACATGCGCGACTCGCATGCGCGGCTGAGCCTGATCCTGCAGTGACGAGCCCCAGCGTCTGGCTCCGCGAGGGCTAACCCACGCTCCCTGTGTCCTGCATCCGGCTTCAGCCACTTCGCCTGCCTGTCATCGAAGTACATGTGCCCCGGCGTGCCGGCGGTGATGAGCACCCTCCTGGCCAACATCAACGCCTACTACGCTCACACCACCCAGGCGACCAACAACGTGTCCGCCTCCGACCGCTTCGCCGCCTCCAACTTCGGGGTGAGTTTCTGCATGGATCCATGCTGCCCGTGGAATTCGCAAGGCAGAGCATGCGAGAGAGAGACACCCCCCCCCCCCCCCACCACCCTCCAGCGCAAGCGGAAGCCAGGCCGAGTCTCGCATGTTTACTAGGTGCTGGGTGTCGCATCGCAGATAGCGGGTTTAAGAGTTGTGTGTGCTGCCGTTTGGTTTAAAATACATAGCTAGGAGTGAATCATAGACACTGACCTCTCTCTTGCATTCATTATTTAAGGAGTGCGCTTCTGGAAAATACCAGCTCAGAATTGCTCAGTCCATGTTTCAAGCTGCAGTGTTTCTGTCTTAACCCCGTCTGTGTATTTGGTCGTGTCTGATATGCCCGCAGAAAGAGCGCTTTGTCAAGCTTCTGGACCAGCTACACAACTCTCTGCGGATTGACCTCTCCATGTACCGGGTATCGTTACTCACTCCTATACATTAATTATTATTTATCGGCCTTTAGAGGGCCACATTACAGTTGAATCCTTCCCTTTACATCCACAATGATATCTGCATACAAATTTAACAATATTAAACATAGGCGGCTGAATTCATTTGCCCGCAGTAATCTTGGATGCTGTCAGTCTGACGAATGACCATAGTTTAGTGTGGGCGGTAATGACTGACGATGCAGATTTTTTGGCAGACGTCTCAAGCCGCCGGCTCCTGACCTGCGCGCATGTCTGTCTGTATGCCTGTGCTTGCTTGTGTGTGTTGGTGCACAGAACAACTTCCCCGCCAGCAGTACTGAGAGACTGCAGGATCTGAAATCCACAGTGGACCTGCTTACTAGTATCACATTCTTCAGAATGAAGGTATCATTTTCTCTTTTCCTTCCATTCTTGTCCAAATTTAGCGTTTTTTTGTTTGTTTTTTTTTTTAGCTTTTAGCTGCTCTCCTTGTCTGTCCTTGTCTGGTCTCCTACTTTGTTTAAATTGCTCCCTTTGCCTTTCATGTTTTCCTTAATTGCACCTTTCTTATTTAATTCCCGGTTTAGTTGTCCAAGGTGACAAATTATTAGGTCACGCCATGTTTTCAGAGACTTAAGCGAGACTTAAATCAATGTCACTGGTTCCCAGGTCCAGGAGTTGCAAAGTCCACCTCGAGCCAGCCAAGTAGTGAAGGACTGTGTAAAGGCCTGCCTGAACTCCACCTACGAATACATCTTCAACAACTGCCATGAGCTCTACAGCCGCGAGTATCAGACTGACCCGGTCAGTTGGATAAGTGGGACACTTGTTCGCCTGCTTCCCAAGCTGTGCAAGAAAGTTTGAATTATACTTTGTGGCTTTGCTGTCATGTATTTCTGCAATATTTATTATACGTCTTTAAATGTTAATCTGTCAAAAAGGGATTTCTGTATGTTATTTCGTTAATTTTTATTTCGTAATAATAACTTGGAATTCTTGACTTCTATCACTGTGATATGCTGGTGTCTCCAGAACAAAAAGGGGGAAGTTCCTCCAGAAGAACAAGGTCCCAGCATCAAGAACCTGGACTTCTGGTCCAAACTCATCACCCTTATTGTGTCTATTATAGAGGAGGACAAAAACTCCTACACCCCGTGCCTCAACCAGTAAGTAATACGCTCCCAGTTTGTACTCCCAGTTTGTACACAGGATAATCCTCCTTGTTCAAGTAGTCTGTGCACACTACTCATGATCTGGCCTACCACCTCCTCAGGTTCCCTCAGGAACTGAACGTAGGGAAGATCAGCGCAGAGGTGATGTGGAACCTGTTTGCTCAGGACATGAAGTACGCTATGGAGGGTGAGTCTACCACCTTCGATTTCTGTCTTTACAGCCGATAGTTCCTTGGGCACGAGGCTGCCCAAAAGCAAGGGTTTATGCGTAGCATCCGGTTTAGAAAATGCCCCAAGACGTCTGATTCTTAATGGGCAATATTTCAAAGAATGTTAATTGAAAGCTCTGCCTTTTATTCCTCCCTTCTCAGAGCATGACAAGAACCGCTTGTGTAAGAGTGCCGACTACATGAACCTACACTTCAAGGTGAAGTGGCTGTACAATGAATATTGCAAAGACCTGCCTTTCTTCAAGAGCCGCGTCCCAGAATACCCGGCGTGAGTACAGCAACACGCCCCGCAGCATATGTGTGTTGTGCACTGCAGTACAGCTGGCCAACATGTAAAGTACAGCTCATCGGAGGCCTGTCAGACACTGAAGCCCACCAACGCATTCAACACTTCATACAATTGATACGATTAACAATGGTAGACAAGCGTTAGCCTTGTAGCAATACAAGATAATTGTATGTTATTATTTAAATCAAGCCTGTGCTGACATGAGTGGCAATGTGCTTTTGTGGTATTTTTAGGTGGTTCGAGCCGTTTGTGATTCAGTGGCTGGATGAGAACGAGGAAGTCTCAAGGGACTTCTTGCACGGTGCTTTGGAGCGAGACAAAAAGGATGGCGTGAGTTTGAGTCACTCTTATCTCTCCCCCCTAACCTCCTACCTCTTTCTCTTCCCCATCGCATTCATGAAATCGCTGTAATTGGTCAACTGAAAAACTGGGCAGAGACAAGAATGGCCCCTAGCTGCGTAACGCAGTGGTGCTCTGCGCTGGAGAGCACCAGCATAGATTGGAAGGAAGATTCTAAACTGTGTGGCAGGGCTAGAAAGTCTGGAACCTTGAGGAGTCTTGCGTGATCAAACATGCATGGGAGGCCTTAGGTCTGTGAGCCCAGGTGGGCCGGAAACAGCCATCTGCAGCTCACTAGGACCGTCGCTGTAGAGAATTAATGAGGTAATTCTCAAAATCTCGGAAAGGGAGGGCAGCTAATAAGAGTTGTTCGCGATTCATTAGCCCAAGTCTCCACTGGGAGTGTCCTTAGACTTTCCCCCGAACCAATTACTGCCAGACTGAACAGCTACCACCTGCCTGTACTGGTCTGTAAACGGCCCTTGTAGTCTCTCTTTCCGTTTCCTTTGTCCCTTTGTGTCTGTCAAGCTTAAGATTCTTCTCCATCTATCTCTCTGCACCTGCAGTTCCAGCAGACCTCTGAGCACGCCCTCTTCTCCTGCTCTGTGGTGGATGTCTTCTCTCAACTCAACCAGAGCTTCGAGATCATCAAGAAGTTAGAGTGCCCTGATCCTGAGATCGTGGGTCATTACATGAAGAGGTTTGCAAAGGTATCACTCATGTAGTTTTTCAGCATTTGCACATCCTGAACTAACAGCACTTAGCCTGTTGCTGATTTCTGTATTCCTTTTCTTACTGACATCACAGCTTTTGATGTGTATTTATAGTAGTAGTCAAAAGTCTGGACATACCTACTGAAAATCATTGGCTTCTCAACAAGATCCTAGACACACTTTGAGGTTATGTAGTAAGTATTAGGATAGAGATGGAGTGCTGCGACAGATGACCTGGCCCCCACCACCACCCCCCCCCCCCCAACCCTATCCTGAGTTGGCTTGAGGAGTAAGAGCAAGGTAGCCAACTTGTGCCCTTGTGGAAACTCCTGCAGGAATGTTGGAGAAGTATTCCAGGTGGCTACATCTGGAAGCTGGCTGAAAGAATGTCAAGAGCCTGTAATGCTGTCATCGAAGCAAAAGGAAGCTGTCTAACATTTGAGAAAATTTTGAGTTGTTGATCACTTCCCTTAGTCTTTGCGATATTTGATATGTATTATTTCATTGCCTCCCAGCCTTTTACCTATAAGGTGAATAACAGTTAAAATAGAGACAGATACTTTAAAAATTGGTCTGTCCAGACTTTAAACTGGTACTGTAAATACCTCTGACTGACAGAGTGACTCTGTATATTTGTAGAAGTATTAGTTGATGATGTGTAAATTTACTACATTTGCACAGAAAACTTTGCACTCTGGTCCTCGGCCCATATTCTTTAGTTCTACTTCCTTTTCTCCTTCAGACTATCAGCAACGTTCTCCTGTCCTATGCTGACATTATTGCTAAGGACTTTGCCAATTACTGTTCCAAAGAGAAAGTGGTAAGTTTTGGTGTCTATTTCGAGGTGTTAAATTAGTGAATGTGAGTTCAAAGGTTTTATAAAGGCTGAAATCAAACATCTTTCAAGTCATTTATTTTTTAGATCAGCACTTCTTTAAGTGAGTAAGTTTTAGTCAGTTTTGGCACATAATTTGTTGATTGATGTCTCTTTAAAAGCTGTTTGAATGAATTTCTTCGAATTTCATTGAAATTCCGGAGCCTGGGATGGAAGTATTCAGCTCTCTTCCTGAGCTGAACTGAAGGATGCTTCCAAACATCGTGGATACTATGTGTATAACCTGAAATCAAATGGTAGAAAATATTAAATGGTAAGACCCCTGGTGGGAGTGGATTCCATGTGTGCACGAATTCTGTCTCTGCAGCCTTGCATCCTCATCAACAACATTCAGCAGTTACGAGTCCAGCTTGAGAAGATGTTCGAGGCCATGGGGGGGAAAGACGTGAGTGGCTTTGCTAAGGCCCGCTTGTCCTTGCCTTCCGGTGTTTCCCAGCATGCCTCGCTGCTCCCTCTGCTACTGTGACCTTCACGCTCGCGTACCGCCGCGCCTCCATGTCAAATGTCCCCCACCTAACTGGCTGTCTTTCGTAGCTTAATGTGGAGGCCAGCGATATCCTGAAGGAGCTACAGGTAAAGCTCAACAACGTTCTGGATGACCTCAGCAGGGTTTTTGCCACCAGGTGAGTGTTCAGGATGCCCAGGTCTTTGCTTGGATAAGTACTCAGTAAGAACACTTACGTACAATAGGTAGTTGCTTAAGTGTCAGTAACGACCTCCCATGTTCGGTGTGGCGTGCTTAGAACATCTGGCATTGAAGTCATATGGTTTTTAAGGGACGGAATCCACTAAAGCGGTTGTCTTGTGGGTTTAATTAGTTTCCAGCCGCACATAGAGGAGTGCGTGAAGCAGATGGGTGACATCCTAAGTCAGGTGAAGGGCACGGGCAATGTGCCAGCCAGCGCCTGTAGCAGTGTCGCCCAGGACGCCGACAACGTGCTGCAGCCTATCATGGACTTCCTGGACAGCAAGTGAGTCTTCTCATGCCTAGAGCTGGAACAAAACGCAACTGTAGGGTAATGTCTGTGGCTCGGGTTAAGTTTGGGATCTGAGCTGTTCCATTTCGTGGTTGTAGGCCGTAGTTAGGAGGGATTTGATCGTTCGGTCTTGGGGGTGCCGCTGGTCCCTTTAGACACGTGCAAGCCATTGGCTGTCAGCTGCCAATCCGTAGGCAGTAGTCTCTTGTCCCAAAGTAGCTGGTGTACTTGGCGCATGTGGGAGGACTCGGTGGGAACAATGCTACATTGTCATTGGCTTGGAGTACGCTGCAGGAATTAGTCCTGCTGTCAAGAAGCAAATGTTGATCCCTCCATTTAGATACCACGCAGGGAATAGAAGCGGAGACGGGCTGACGGTAGGGTGTCCGAGTCGGGTTGGTTTGTTTAGTTGTGTAGGGATTGGTGAGAGGTTCTCCTGCCTGATGTTGTATGACAAAAGGAAACCGATATCTATGGAGGTGGATCAAAGGAACCCGGAACAGTCATCCCGGCATTGTGGCAGGCAGCGAAACCTCGCTGACAGTCATGTCTGACACAAACTCTCAACATGAGTAAGCGGAGACTAGAATTTGGGGATTTTCTTAGCTATGCATACTTTGCAGGTAAAAACAGTGTTCTTTGTGCCTGATACTGATCTCATACCAGCATATGTAACAGAACGTGTCTCCACATACATGCAATGCATCGCCACTGTCCAATGAAAACCATGTATGTCCACTTTTTGCTGACTATGACTTTTTACTATAGATGGGATACGCCCATTCTCCTCTGTCTAGTCATAGCATTTGACCAATGAAAAGATATTTAACTAGTTTTTAACTAGTATTTAGGTTTGCAGTAGTCGATGTTTATATTCATGAGGGTCATTTGTATGGTTTGCTTATTTTAACAACTTAACGGTGATAGCTAGATATCTAACTAATGGACGTCATTGTTAACTGTGAATATAAAGCAAGATTAGTTAATACCCATATGACACTGACATATTTCCCTGGCTGACAAACAATCCGTTTAAGCCCATTTAAAATATCAAGCACTGACGCCTGTGTAGGTATCTACTACACAGCCTACTACATGGGTTTCTCATTGCGTCGCTTTAAGTTTTGTAAAGTAGCTTCTGAGAACATGTTTTTTCACTCTCCTGAAGTAATGGAATTTTAGAGATTTTGGATTTAGCCGAGATACCCACAGCTGAGATACGTGGCCTCTCTGTCTCCGTCACTCAGCCTGACGCTGTTTGCTAAGATCTGTGAGAAGACCGTGCTGAAGCGAGTACTGAAGGAGCTGTGGAAGCTGGTGATGAACACCATGGAGAAAACCATTGTGCTGCCACCTCTGACCGACCAAACGGTTAGTGCCGCCCAATGGCCCAGCACACACTTGCACATACGGGACTCGCATCCCGTCACAGACTCCGTTAGAGCACCACAACCATACTGCAGCCGCATGCTGCCGCACAGGGTCTGGGTCAGACGCCGCCGGGAGTCTGCGATGGCTCCGTAGGAAGTGGAAGGGGGACCGGAAGAGGACGGCGCTGTCAGGTCCTGCTGCGGGGGTGTCTGCTCGCACTGGCGAGAATGGGAGTGTCTGACGGAGTCCAGGCTGTATGATTTCCTGCATCTGAAGGTCATTGTAGTCCCCCTGAAGGAGGAAAGACCTGCAATATCCCAGCCCACTTACCTACCAGCAGAGAACCCTCCAACTTTCCATTACAAAATCCATTCTAGCTGAAGCCATTTGGCGACAGACAAGGGAGGGCACCATTCCATTATATCCCTGGCTCAAAGTTGTTCTCGAGGCCATAAGTCACAGTTTCTGTCTTGCAAACCCCATTTTGTCCATTCTAAAGTAAGCCTTAAATGTAACGTTTGCATACGTTTTTGGTTTGGTATTGACCCGGTATTGAATAAGCGGGAGGAAAATGGATAGATTTTTCTTTCAAGTGATACAGAAATTGTTCCACTCACAGAACTGTGACTTTTGGTTTGAGCATTATATGTTTGTCCATTTTTATTTATATATATATATATATACATATATATAAAATTTTATTTTGATATATCTGTCTTTTTATTTGAAAAGAGCCCCATATCCTTCTCTTGGAGAATAGCCAGAAAGAGTTTGAGAGTCTCTTGTTAGCATGGTTCCTCCCCAACAGAGATTCGCTAATATGAAGTCAGTTGGTGGTCAGTCATGTGACCACTAACATCCAACCAAGAGCGACTTGTGGGCTGCAGCAACCGGCAGCTCCAAGGCCAGGCTGGGCTGCTGCTGGTGTAACATGAGAGCCGCTGCAGGAGCTTGTGCCACAGCGTAGCCTCGCTGTTGGGCGGCGCGGCTTCCCAGTGGCCTCTGGGATTGTTGACTGATGCTGGTTGGCTGATCTGGGGCTCTTTTGCGGCCTGACTGACCCTTCTTTCTGATTATTACATCCTGCGCCCACCGCTCTCCCACCACAGATGATTGTAAGTACGGCACTCCTCTGTGTGTCTGTCTGTCCGCAGTCTGTCAGTGCAGGTGCTCAGTCATTTGCTGTGTATGGCTGCCAGGCTCCCCTCCTCTCTCCTCTACGTCACGTCTTCTCCCGTCTTCTCCACACGGGTTCAGGTTTCATCCTCCTTGGTTGTTTCCGCATCCTCTGTCCTGGTCTCTATCTGGTCCTCTGTCCTAGCCTCCTCTCTATCTGCAGCAGTAGCATGGTGCATTCCTGACTGACTCTGACCAGGCCTTCCTCCCTCTCTCTCAAGCCCCCCGATTGGGTTGTTCCTGCCTCCCACTGCCTTCCTCCCTCTCTCTGTCTCTGTCTTACACTCTCTTTCTCGGAAGTGACACTCTTTTGCCACCAGTGTTGCCTTGTACTTCTGCACCGTGTCCTTGGACATCTCTCTCTGGGTTACCTCAGCACTGTTGTTTAATATATATTGCCCCTCCCCTCCCCTCTTCTCCGCCTCCTCCTCCACCCTGCCCTTGTTTGAATTGTCCCCCGTGTGGATCCGTTGCTTGCGTGTGGACTACTTAATCCACTGCAGTCTGCACTTCATGTTGATACAGGCCTGCTGTGTTTGCCTGTCTTGGTATGGTTCCATGTTTTTACGTTCGAGAAACCTTTCTTTGATTTATTTTCTTTGACCAAGTGGGAAGGCTAAGCTTTAATAATGCTGTACATTATCATCAAGGCCGTTCTCTGTTGTCTTACCCCTGTTTGGATTAATCTTAATGAAAAGCTGAGTATAGCTGGTGTTTATTCAGCGCTCGTTGTATACCCTCCTACTCTCGGTGGACTGCATGGTAAACAGCCTGTGTAAATTGACACACAAATGCAACGTCTTATGTAGGCGTAAATGCACTCACACATGCATACATTGTTATAACTCACTGTTGCAACATAGATGCTAATTAAAAAGTCTGGTTGCTTACTTTTATCTTCATTTTTCAGAAAAATATAATAATTTGGTTACTTCCTTTAAAATTCCGCATATTACCTTGAAAGGTTCTTTACATTAATTGTACCTTCATAATGCCTTTATAATGCATTTATAGAACATTCAGCGCACCTTCATAATGCATTCATAGAACATTATACCTTAATATACATTAATAACAAGCATTATGTGATTATGCTGTTATAATGTTTGTTATTATCATATAATGTTTATTATTGTGTATTACAGCTGTTACAGTATGTTAGGATATACTTTCCTGCTCAAGAATGTTCCATGAATGCATTATGAAAGTGCAATTAATGTAAAGCTTTACTGGTTATTGTTATGATTATGCAGTTTGATTGGATTTTCTACAAACTGGATTTGTGAAAGATGTTTTTTGGTAACACTTTACTTAAGTCCATACTTTTAGATATTTACAAACACATTCAAATACATTCATAAAGCATTATAAACATGGCTATAAATATTTAGAAAAATAACGTAACACATTATAGCCATGTGTATTACGCATTATGAAGCTCTGATCTGTAATGCACAACAGATACCTTTTTATTGCATTATAATGGTTGATATGAGCATTAAGGATGCTTTGTACTGCATTATAAAGGTATCTGTAGTGCATTATATATGAGAGATTCATAGGTGCAGTCATAATGACTATAATGTGTTATGTCTTTTCATAAATATTTATAGACATGTTTATAATGCTTTATGAATGCATTATTATGTGTTAAGAATGTGTTTATAAATTATTAATTAAAGCATGGCCTTAAGTAAAGTGTTTTTTTTTTACTATATCTCTATAAGGATTGCCAGATTGCCAGATCTTCCATCTCCTCAGGGAGACTGAGTGTACATTCCCTGCGTCTCAATCAGCCGACCTGCTGGGTGTCATTGGTGTGACTTGGAGTACAGTCTCCATATTCTAACATGAAGACATACGCAGCAATGACCACTGCACTAGTGACACTCATTTTTGTTTTTTTTTTCATGTCAGAATGCTTTTTTTTTTTTGCACGGGGGAGTTAACTATGGGCCATTCGATTTAAAAATAACAAAATCAGTATCCACCTTTCTGATATGTCGAATAAATTGTGATGAGTTCATTAGTTTGTTATGTACTGCACCTTTTATTTAAATGAGCAGGGCTGATTGGCTGTGACAGATAGGTTGGGATGTTTCAATAGGTTACATCGTCATCCAATCAGACCCTGGGGGAGTGGCTTTTCCTGCACTGTTAACAACTATCCTCTCTTTGCAGGGCAGGGTGAAGCTTGCTTGTCACAGTGATGTAAGAATTAAAACACTTCAGATCAATGTGTCCTGTCCCTCTTTCTCTCTCTCTCTCTCTCTCTCCGTCTCTTCACTTTGTGTTACTTGGCTCTTCATCGAAACAAATGGGTGGATGCAGCTCTTGCTCACCTTTGTTTTCAGATGGTGTAGTCCTGCCACTCTGTTGTGCCTCTTCTCAGTTAGCTGCCTGTCTGCCTGCCTCACACCCCCGGCATATCAAACATCTAACGTCTGACCTTAGCATTAAGAACACAGAACACACAGGTGACACGCACACACAGATTGTGTTGGACTAGTCCAGCGTTTCTCAACCCAGTTCTCAGGGACCCCCACACAATTCACATTTTTGTTCTCTTCCAGCTCCCAGCCAATCAAAAACACTAAATACCTGGTACAGGTGTGTTGGGAGTTGCGAAGGGGCAAAAATTTACACTGTTACGGGGTCCCCGAGGAACGAGTTTAGAAACACTGGGCTAGTTGCTACTAATGACCATTCTGACAGCTTGCTGTGATCCTTGGATCCACATCGATTGTCCTTCATGGATTTGGAACTCACTATGTCTAAAAGTGGATGTTTAATCTAGGATGTTTGTTACTGATTGGACAGGGCATTTTTCCTTTCTTTTTTTCACCAGCATGTTGTAATTGACTCTTAGGAACTTGTTCATTCGTTGTTATATCCTGTTAAAAGGTTTCCAGAGTCTTGTCTACATGATGAGTCTCGTAGTCCCATCACTTAGGGCATGGGGGTCACTGGTCACTCTGACCTGTGACTTTCTGTCTCTCTCTGTTGAGTTTGTTTCCATGCCGTGACTTCCGTCTGCGCTGCCTTGCTACGTGTGTGTGCATCTCTGGAAGACAGGGAGGTTCCTCCGCTGTGGGTCATGAGAATTGAGAGCATGCAGGCGTGCATGTTTGTGCGCATACGGAGTTCTGGGCGTGTCGTGGTGTTATCTAACCTCCTCTGACCTCTCAGTCTGTGGCTGCCCTCTTTATTGTGATTTGCAGACGTGCTGCAGGGTCCTGTGATAATAATACAGCCTCTCTTCCTTTCTCCTCCTCTCTGTCCACCTCTGTCATATTCACACCTACCAGGGAACCCAGCTCATCTTCAACGCTGCTAAGGAGTTGGGGCAGCTCTCCAAGCTAAAGGTATGGCTGAGTGTTAGAGGTTGAGTCAATTTGGATCTCACGTTCCTCCGAAAGACCATAAGAAATGCGATTGGTTGCTCTCCGCCTCTTAACGTCCTGCTGTCTTTTCCCAGGAGCACATGGTGCGTGAGGAGGCCAAAGCACTTTCCCCCAAGCAGTGTGCCGTGGTGGAACTGGCCCTGGATACCATCAAGGTGCTCCATCATGTCCCTTCCTGTCAGGACTCTTCCGGTCTTATATCCCGATGTCACAAAGGAGCCTACAATTGCACGCTTGATATTACAGGCACACAGTGGGTGTTTCTCAATACCAAGAATGCAACGATCGTACTTGCGCTCTCGGCAAGAGTGGTCTTGCTAACTTCCCTCCCCAGAATTAACTTAGGACGCAATGAATCATGGGATTGTTCTCATTCGGTGAGGATGCACCAGATGCATCCTTGATATCTGGGGCGAGGCAAGAACGACATCTGGGGACTTTCACCAGCTTCTGTACCTCCGTTCTTAGTATCAGAACTGGTCTCCAGCAGTGGAAGATGACGTAAAACGGGTACGAGAGAACACAAATACGGTGAAATGCACGTATTGAGAAACACACAGTGATTGTGTAGCTCCATTCAAGCTCAAGCTATTTGCTTTATACGCAGATAAACATGTTTTGACAGGTAGATTTTGAATATAATGGCAGCAAATTATAAATTTAATTTTGGTCAATTGAGTCTAGTCAGTAATTCTGACATGCAGTAAAAGGTTTTTGCCTTTTGCCTAATGGCATCCTCCAGTGTCGCATCACTCATCTGTGAAGGAGATTTGGCCACATCAGACGGCCCTGCCTGTGCCAGTCTGACAGATGTCATTATTGTACCTCTTCTCCTAGCAATACTTCCATGCAGGCGGAGTGGGACTGAAGAAGACCTTCCTGGAGAAGAGTCCAGACTTGCAGTCCTTGCACTACGCCCTCTCCCTCTATACTCAGGCCACAGACAAGCTCATCAAGACCTTCGTCCAGTCACAGAATGCACAGAGTACGCCCCTCCTCCGTCATCCTCCTCAGCCCCTAACCCCTTTGTTTATCTGCCTTTGATCTCTTCTGCCTTCACATCCGAACCCACGCTCTGATAGGCCCCTGTTCTCGCTATATCTTCTCGTTATTCCAAAAGTTGCATTTTTTAAAAAAAGCATATGATTTATCTTTTATTAATGTTTGTAGAGCGTATATTTGGCCTATGCTGGACCTTCAGGCTCTTCATAGTGCTAGGCCCTATTTAATAATGACAGAACTGAGAATTTTCCGTACAGCCTTTTCTCGTTAATTCAGCTCAGCTGTTATCAGCTCCCAGCTGTAGCAGTGCTAATGCGGTACTGGTATCCCTAGACCCTCCTGTGCCTTTATATAAGTACGGAACCCTCACTAAAGGAAGCCGAGAGGGTTTATTTTCCACATTGCACAGTAGTGTTGCAGTCAGTCAGAGTGTCTTTGACACATGCAGGTGAGTTTCCTTCACACTGCGCGGTTTCCATAGAAGAGGGAGGTTAGGGATCTGGGAGTCCGGGCTGTCTTCTAACTGCCCTTTTTTCTGATTCTGCTCCTTTCATTTTTTGTCTTCTGTTTCTGCTCTTTTTTTTCTCCCCTTCTCTTCTTTCCCTCCCATTCCCCCCGTCTCTCCGCTAGTTCACGGAGGGAAAGGGGTGAGGTACACCCTTTCCGAGGATACGTACCCAGAGAAGGGTACGTGTGTCCTTGAGGCCTCCAGGCCCATATTAGCCGGACTTCCAAGAACAAAACTGCCCGTTGGCATCGAAAGCGATCGCGCACGCGCACGCGCACACACACACACAGCATATGGCTTGATGTGTGTGTTGTGTACACACATGCATGTACGAACTGCTGCGTTTGTGGACATACATATGTGTGTATGTATGGGAGTTCTGAACCCTCAGAGGCGTGACCGGACGTCACCTCTGAGACATCAGAGAACGCCAGTTGGGTGTGAGGGCGCGGCCCGGTGATGTTCCGCGTACGCCTCCGTTGCGGGGCTCTGTAGCGGCCATTCTTATGCCTGTGCGTGCACATGACTGACTGAGTGAGCGATTGGGTGAGTATCTGCGCTTATTTCTGTCGCGACGGGCTAAGAATGTCAGGGTCTCACTTCGTTTTTGCTTGGTCTTTATGAATGTTGAATGGAAACGATGGCTGGCTCAGTTTGTCTGCAGGGGGCGCCCCTTGGTCACGCCTGGGTGGCCTCTTTGGGGCTAACATCCCCCTTCCACAGTCGATTTCCCCTCCCCTTGGAGTCAGGAACCATGCATTCATTCTCATTCGCATCATATGGGCGTGGCCAATGCCATCACCCCAAGAGGATCATCCAATCCCACAAATTTCCATCAGCCCTATTTTTTCCCTATAGGAGTCACTGTCACATAGGTTCAAAATAGGACACCACCTGGTAATCCCATATTTCGGATCTATTCTTGTAAAAACCTGTACTTCTCCTTTGTAGCTTGCAGTGACCCGATTTTCTTAGTCGTAACCCGAGTGAGATTCTTCTGCAGCGTTTGGTACACTCTTTATAGCTGCCAGGCCGTGTTTGCATTACCTTCAATTAAGGGATTATTATTTTATCCAGGCAAGTTTAATGATTGTTTGCCTCAATCTCATTTAGGATCAGGGGCGTTGCTATAGGTTTTGGGCCCCATGAAAGCACATCGTATCGGTCCCCCAACCCAGATCAATGCCAGTATGTTCCAAATTGTGTAGGGTCCTAAGTCACCCCCCTCACGGCACCCCTGCGTAGGACGTTAACTCAACAGCACTGCTTTTTTGGTTGGCGGAGCCATTTGCTAAGAGTAGCATGCATAGGTGGGTCAGGTATAATCAAATGAACTGGCCATGCACGCCCTTCTGGATTATACTGGTCAACAAATTTTTGCTCTGTTTTTGTTACACAGATCAAAACAGGTGAATCTTACAGTATTGTGCTGAATTCAAATTTCTAATCAGGATTTACATATCGAGTAAGGATTTTGATTGACACACAGTTAAACCTTACGCTCTACATGTATTTTCGGTACATGTGCATGGTGCAAGTGACTCATCCTAAAGATAGAAGCGTATGATTTTCTGCTGCTGTACTTGGCCTCAGGAACGTCCCTCTTAGGGGCTCAGCAGAAGTCAGCCAGCACACTGGAACTCCACTTGTCTTGATATCATGTTTACGTATGAGAGAGAACAGGACCCTGTCTCAACATGACCTAATATTACAGCCTGTATATATTAATAGTTATAACAGAATTGGCCGGTTCTCAAAAACTTGATATGACGTGAAAATGTTGAAGTTATTTCTAAGATCAGCATCACTAAATCTATCTGGCACACCGAAAATTATGAAGGAACCAGGACCTTATAAACCAGCTTGTGGACCTCCTGAGGAAAGCACAGATGGGGGCACCTTTCACTGCATGCAGTGATGTCCTGCTGGTACAGCCATAGCTGCCCCCCTCCCCGTTGCTAAAGGAGGGTGCTTTATTGGCCTGTTCACTGGCCTACATTTAATCACCCAGCAAAACCGTTTCCCTCTGGGTGGAGCCAAGGGGCTGTTCCTGGTTCATACACCACCTCACCTTCAGAAAACAAGAATCTCCTAAACAGCAACACTAGCACTTACTGTGTACATAAGCAATCTCTTGATTTGATATTGGAAAAACATTTTCGTCTGCTAAAAAGTGTCCGTTTTCTTTTATGCATGATAGCCTTTTGTTAGGTGGTGGTATGCAGTGAGATGGTAGCTCATCTAAGTGGACATGAATCATAGCACTCAGTCATATCATAGGATTTTGGGGGGGTGGAAGGGTTTGAGTCACCTCGATATATTTAGATATTCTATCAACTAACTGGTCCTGGTCCTGATGTTGGCTTCACTGGACAAGAAAATTGTCATTTGGAGAGATTTTCACTGAGAGGGACAGACAGATATATAGCATCAGTGGTGTGGAAGAGAGCTGAAGATTAAGTCCTCCACCTTCAGGAATAAAGTGCAGCGGCTAAGCTGAGATCGGCTGTAACGCTCCGTCATTTCCTGCGTTCCAGCCTGACATACCCACCCCCCCCCCCTCCCCCCCCCCCCCCCGCTGACAAACTGGGCCGCACCGCATGCCTCCCAGAACCAGTAGCATGGAACTGAGGCCTTATCCTGCCCAGGGCTCCGTCAGAACCAAAACCAGCAAGGACAGAGATGCCCTGCAGTGTGTGCACACTGACTAGCACTGAGAGACCCATGCGGGCGCCGTCTGGAAGGCTGTATGCCTGGAAAGACAGTAAGATCTTCTCTCTCAGTACAGTTGCAGAGTGAGCCATTTAAACCTTCTTCATGCAGCCCAGTCATTTAGACTGGCTTTCCAGATGGTTCTCTGTATTCTCTACACTTGACGCCAGTTTAGTTTCTGGTGATGAAAGTCCATAAGTGACTGGGCTGCTCTCAGGTTCTACAGAGCCCGGGCTGGATCGTAAGACCCGTTTCAATTATCACCTCCTCCTTATGCCTGCTTTAATCAAGGAGAATCCAAGGAATGGATCTGACCGGATACATGTCAGCATGCGATTCTTCTACACCTTGCTCTGGTGAACCGAAGGACAACAGAAGACGACCACCTAATAATCCGAATACCTCCTCTAACACATCCTGTTTCCCACAACCCATTTTTCCTGCTCTGCACCAGAGTCTCGTTGGCTATTAAAGCCAAACTGCAGCTATGAATGGCAGCTGAACCAATCCAACTGTCTATCTAGTAGCAGGTCTCTTAGATGTACTGTGGGCAAGCAATGTGTATAATGGCATTGTTCCACACTGATGATCGATTCCTCCCAAGAAAAACAATACCCAAAAATAAAAACATACATATAAAGCATCCCACTCATAGCTGTGACCTCTGCTCAACCCAGATTACAGCCTAATCACATGACAGGAAGCATCATCTCAATTCTTCTTGACATATATCATTAGCGGTGCACTGCCTGAGCTAATGAGCTGCGGAAATGTACTTTTCACTTGGTGCCTAACTGAAGATGGTTGAGATGAGGCAACTTGTCTTGATTAGTACCGAACCACTATTGAAAAATACAGATTTAATTATTCTAATTCCTTGTTTCTTCTTGTACCGACCTACTTCATTCTCAGGTTCCGGTGTGGATGACGCAGTGGGAGAAGTATCCATCCACGTGGAGATCTTCACTCACCCCAACACAGGAGAACACAAGGTCACAGTGAAAGGCGAGTCTCTCCCACATGGACCATCTAAGCATTTTGCTACCAGAGCATATTCTACATTTACATTTTACACATTTAGCAGACATCTCTGTCCAACGCAGCATACAAGTGAGGCAGTTTTGGAGCAAGACCACAATAACCATTAATAAATTAAGAACCTAATAAGACTATTCAATGGCCATTAGGTGCGACATACTTTATACGTACTACACACCATATAATACGTAGTATTGTTGAGTAACTGTTACAAGTGCTTGTGGGATTCTCTGTTCGCTCCTCAGTGGTGGCAGCGAATGATTTGAGGTGGCAGACTTCTGGAATATTCCGGCCCTTCGTGGAGGTCTACATCATCGGGCCGCATCTCAGCGACAAGAAGAGAAAGTTTGCCACCAAATCCAAAAACAACAGCTGGGCTCCGAAATACAACGAAACCTTCCAATTGTAAGTTTAATGCGAGTGTCGTTTTGGCCCGCCGCCGTTTTGTCCTTGATTGTGAGGTAGCTGTCGTTGTAATACCTTTTAGTACTGATTTACAAGGCTCCCCTTTTACGGTACCTTTTTTTGGACTCGTTATAATGTAATGAGGTTTCTGTGTTAGATATCACACTGGTAAGCGAGCTACAACCTTCCTCCCCAGCACCCTGAGCAGCGAGGCGGGGCCAGAGTGCTACGAACTGCAGGTGTGCGTGAAGGACTACTGTTTCGCCCGGGAAGACCGCACAGTTGGCATGGCGGTGATGCAGCTGAAGGACATCGTGGCACGTGGCAGCGCCGCCTGTTGGCTGCCCCTGGGAAAGCGGGTCCACATGGACGAGACGGGCCTGACCGTCTTGCGTATCCTGTCACAACGCAACAACGACGACGTGGCCAAGGAGTTCGTCAAGCTCAAGTCCGACCAACGCTCTGCCGAAGAGGGCAGGGGGAGCTAGGGACTGAGGTGAAGGCGCCCCCTAACTGTGAATATGAGCTCTGCAGCCAACAGCATACTGCCCTCTGTCTTTCCACTCACCTTCCCACTCACACTGCTGAGGAGCAGCTTCCTGTTCCACCTTCCAGTCTGAAACATAAACGGTATCCTAGTGCAAGTGTCTCTTTCATAAAGAAACATGCATTTGATCCAGACCCTACTCTGCCTCATTGGTTGGTGGCGCCGAAATTCTACCAGTCGCACTTTTCGATTGAGCCAGACGTCCACCTTGAGGTTCCAATATTTGATGTTGTCAGTCGCCAACTGAAAAAACGTCAGACTTGCAGAGTAAAATTATATTTAATTGTGTATAAAATATAAGTTATATTTTTAGCTGATAAGGAAAAATCTAAAATATCGAGACGGTAGTGTGTATGAAGCTGAGAAAAGAGCAACATGCCCCCACAATGTCCTGTCCTTATGCTCTGATCTCTCTCCTCTCCTCCCTCCTTCAAATCATCCTCTATCTGCATTATCTGAGCAGATGAATCCGCACAGGAGGCTGTACTGTGCACGTCCCCGATATTAACGTATCAACATGCTGGGACAGGTAGTCAGGATCGGTGTCCCACTGCTTCCTTGCGCCTCAAACTCTCTCAAGCCCATCAGCCACACAATCGCCACTCTGGGCAAAAAACAACAACAACAACAAAAAAAAAAAACAAAAAAAAAAAATAAAAGATATATACATCTAGGCGAGCTCTACAGACCTTATATTCCTTGGTGTTGCATATGGAATCCTCATGAAGTGTCAAAGGGTTAAGGCAATTCCAATTATCATCATTCAAGTGATATTTCACATGAGAAAAAAGATTGCTCCTGAGCTTTATGTGTAGATGTCATGCATTAGTGAGAGTAACTACCTCCATGTGTCTCTACACGTGTCCAGGAGCCCCGCCCCCCGGACATGCTGCCCCGTCTTGTCGGCCACCCTTCTCTGTGTATATATGTAGTTCTCCGCATGATGAAAGCGCTTTTCCTCCAGCATGAAATAGACGTGTCCTTGTTGATCGTGGTCGGTGGATGCCAATAGACCAATGTATCGCCAACACTGGCCAAGGCCAAGTAAGCGAAGACAGTGGTGTCAAGTGAGAGCCGTATCTGTCTAGACAGTCAACTTGAGAACCTTGCCAATGGTCTACTACACGGGGACAGTGGCAAATCGATTGCCGAATATTTGCCCGCTGCTTAGCCAGTTACAATCCACTGCAGAGACCTGATACTGGGCGGCACATCGTAGCAAAAATGCAGTGGGCATGAAGATGTTGAAGATGTTCACCATTTTGTTTCCAGAAGAACGCACATTCTCCATTTCCTGACCCGGTGTAACACCAACGTGGATGGATTGCCACGGCAACAATACCAGGTTGTGTCTGGCAACATTGCGGTCCTGCTAACCTATCCTCCTCTCCCCCATTTGTACCCCCTCCGGGAAAGCACAACGACAGTCCCCCGGCATCTGTCTGACTTATGCACGCAGACGGGGCTGCCGGGACAGACGCAAAGGGCTACCCGACCACTTCCCCTCCGAAATCCGCACTGCTTGGCAGCCGAGACGAGATCTCCAACATACATGGACCCCCCATCACCACGGGCTGTGGTGGCACCAGTGTCGCAGAAGACACCAGCCTTTTCCTCGCCACCATTAGAAGAAAATGTCCCAAGCAAAGGTGAGGGTGTAATGAAGACATGCGTCTTCCTTAGGATTTAGGATCAGATAACATTTCAGAATCCCCAAATTTGGAGAGCATGACATCTTCAAGTGAACCTGTTGAGTGTTGTCAGTATGTTATCCTGAGTATAGATATGGTGAACTAAACACACTCTTGACTCAACTGATTCTCTTCGGGTTGAGTATTACGTCCAGTGTAGTCTATACACCCGGCTGAACCTATCAGGAAAGTCTGACACATTTTGCAGGACTCCCATTGGCTGAGTAGTAGCCAGAAGTGCCATTTGTGCCCTGTTCTATGAGTAGCTGACATTCTGACGCATAACAGTCCATAGGAAGTACACAAATTGATCTATCCCCAAAAAGCACTTCATATCGACGTCTTACGGTGTCTCCCGCGGTTAATTTCGGTGTACCTCTATGCATTCTGTAAAACAACGAAATAGACCCATCCATTCTGATTAGTCTTGAAATGTTTACAGTACAAATTATTAATGTTAGCACAAGTGCTTGATACGCATGTCATGGCAGGGTAAGATATAGCTAACATAGGCCTTTGGCTGGTAGGATGGAAAACAGCAAATGGAGGCTTCATCTCAACATGAAGAAAAGGAGAATATTAAACATTAATTGCAACAGCTGTTTACTGCTACTAAACAGGACTTAAATGTGACAGTGTAGGTGGTGTTTAGTGGTACTAAATCTTAGGCAATAGCTAAATGGATCTTCTCAGAGGGAAACAGTGATGCATTCCTCTTCATACAACACAAAGAGTTATGCGAATTCACTGTATGGCAGGGATTTGGCCATTAGAGCCACATAATCAGCTGGTTTCGGTTGTAGCTTGTGTGTAAATGCCATTATTTTCATTAAAAGTCAGCTTGCATTTGGTGCCACATCAGTTGGGCAGTAAATATTGTTAAATATTGAGTTGAACAACATCCCTTCAGTGTTGAAGTTATTTGTATGGGTGGTACTGCATTAGAAAATTCCCAAAATTAACCTTGTGTAGGAAACTGCTTTGGAAGCTGTGGCACAATGTTGATGCCGTTGACGATTTCGATCGATGCCCAAAAACCAAGGCCTGCAATCAGTCAGCGTGGGTGCCGGAATTAACACGGACACCCAGGAACCTGCATGCAAGAGTGCATAAACACACCGAAGCACAAAACATCTGAGAAAAACTAACACACAAGCATGCAGACCGGAAAAGTGACACCCACCTGTAAATAAGGAGTGCATGAAAGGAAACATCTTCCTTGTGCTGCACGTGTCTTTTTGATGTAACTCGCTGACTATTGTCTTTTTTCATTTTTTTAAATTTTATTTTCAACCTGAGTCATTTAATTTTCAGTTTTTCTATTTTTCGAAGGCTTGTGAATATATAAATATGTATTACTGATGTGTAGTGGTACAAAGTACACGCATGAGAGAATTTTTTTATACAGAGATGTTTATAATTTTTTTTATTATTATGATTGTTCTTATTGGGGATAGAGGTGGGGGATTGCAGCATCGCTGTTTCTGCTTCCAATAAAAACTTCCGGAAAGAATGCACTTCTGCAGATTCCAGCATGGTTCTTTTAATCACAAACGACATGAACTACAGCTCTACATGAATTACAGGCTCATATATTTTACCACTCAATCTTGAGTACTCCTGTGGTTAACTAATTATTCATTGTTGATTATTCATTGATAGTCAGAATTATCGTGTGGATGTATTGGGTAAAGCTTTACATAAACTGCACCTTCATAATGCCTTTGTAGAACATTCAGCATTCATAGAACATTCAGTGCACCTTCATAATGCTGTCATAATGCATTCATAGAACATTCAGTGCACCTTCATAATGCTGTCATAATGCATTCATAGAACATTCACAAGCAGCTTGAATGTATACCTAAAGCCCTAACACCTTAACAGCATTAATATACATTAACAAACATTATATGATTATGAGATTATAATTTTTCTTATATGATTAAAATGTTTGTTATATAATGTCTCTTAATGTATATTAACACTGTTAAAGTAGGTTAGGGTTGTTAAAGTATACTTGGATGTTGCTTATTAAAGCATTATGAAGCATTACTTTATAGTGTTTAGTGATGTTAAGGCTGAAATGCTGTTTCATATATGTTATAAATTACATATATTTTAGTATCACGTAGAGTTAGCACTGTGGACCACATACCGCTCTGAGGAAAACGTTTGGCTTTTGCATCTTCACGCATGGTTTCCTCAGAAGGAAACTGCCTTAGGGCCACTTATTTTGTCGATCCAAGCGACTCCCTAGAATGAGTCACACCTCAGACCCTGCGCAGGAAGGAGATCTTGAGAGAATCTGGGATGGTCAGCTGGTCAGCCCTTAGGAGAGGGGATGTCGAGTGAGGGAAGGTGACAGGGAAGACGCGGCGGACGTCCAGGAGAAGCTGGCGAGGCTGACCGTCAAGCCGCTCCTTCAGAAGGCCCTGAGAATGCAGAAAAAAAGAGGTGATGGTAAGCAAATGTAAGTTAGCACACGGGCAGAAACCACGGTCATGCAAAGGAAAGAATCCAAGGGGATGTCAAAGAGCAGAATGACACGGAAGTGCAGAAGCAACAGCAGTGACATGGCTAAAATTAACCGACATCATTACATAATCAGCAAAGAAAATGTCTGTGCTGTCAGTGGCATCGGAAGGAGTTTGACATGGGGGGGCAGGGCGAATTTGCACCGGTGGGGGGGGTGCGATGAGTATCGTGACATTGCAATGGGCACACATGTGACAGTACTATCATGAAAGATTTTAAATTAGCAAGATTTCATCATTTAAAATGACTAATAAGATAAGACTGTTCAGGATGCAGTTTCACAAGGACGGCGGGAGGTATCCCCCCCCCCCGATGCCCCTGTGTGCTGTACCTGCACTGTGCGAATGAAATTCAGCGTCACCCTCTCTTCGATGTCGCTGTGAGGGGTGTACAGCATCAGAATCTTCACAATCTGCAGAAATTCATGCCAGCGACAGTTAAATGTCATTCTCTGATGAATATAGTCACTCAATACACTCAAACTGGCGAAATGAGCTCAAACTCAAACGCCACCTGCTGGCTGGAGAGAGCAGTGCAGGTCTGGACAAGGGCCTGTGCATCAGCATCTGATCTTTTGCTAACTTGCAGCAGCTGGACAGCCTGGATGAGAGGCTCCAAGGATGCCATAGCGCCCCCTGTCTGCAGCCCTTTGCTGCGAAGCCATTCCTCCAGGAGACTCACATTATACCTTGAAAAAAAAAATCAGGAGAATCTGTCAGCTGCAACACCTTATGTCATTTTAAAAGGGATTCCAATAATGACTATGAAATAAATCCATCCATCTTCCAGTGCAGCATCTTCGAGGTGCTGGAGCTACGCCCAGGCCGCCTAGGAGGAGCAGAGGAACACGATGGACAGATTTTGCTTCTACTTATCAGTCTCTTTGGCCCAAAGCAATCTGCAATTGAGGAAGCAGGGCCAGTCAGTCCCCAGGGTGTTTGGGGGTAAAGGTGCCAAATCTCAGGGTTTTTAGCCAATTTTGCCATCTCATGGTTTGTCAGCAAGTTATTATTACAGGACCCCCCCCCCCGGCATATTTTTTGATGGCTCAAAGTTTTATCACCCATCCTACTGTCGTCACCGCAGCTAGGTTGACATCTATGTCAACATTGAAATCAGTCAGCCGACCAGTGGGATACTGGATGTTTCTACCAAGAACACCAAGATCGTACTCGTGGTCTTGGCAAGACTGGTCTTGCTAACTTGCCTCACAAGAAAGTACTTAGGGTGCTTGATATATGGCGTAGGGCAAGAACGACACCCTGAGATTTTTTACCATCCTTTGTACTTCTGTTCTTAGTATTGGAACTGGTCTTCGGCAATGGAAGATGATGTAAAACGGATGTGTGAGAACGCAAGTGTGGTCATATTGAGAAAGCCCCAATGTCTGGGATTGATGACAGGGCACTGTGTGGGTGGAGTCAGAGCGACCGGCCCCGCCCACCTGATCTGCATGCCCCGGCTCCAGCAGCACATGTCCTTACGCAGCAGCAGGTTGTTAAAGGCGGTGGCGGCCAGCAGGTGCAGGAGCTGGCGAAAGGCCTGCTCCAGCAGGGCGGGGGGCAGTGCCTGGCGGGACAGCGCCGTATACAGCACACCCAGCTCCCGCAGCACCGTCGCCATGGTGATGGGCTCCGCCGTGCCGGGCTTGGCGTCAGACCCTGCCCGCTTGCGGGAGCCGATCGGCTTTCCTCCCGAAGCTGCCAGGCTTGGGATCATCTCACTCTCCAGGACGGCGGGCACTGAGGAGGAAGGCGACACGTCAGCCCTAGGCAGGCATTAACACCCGTCCGTCCGTCCATCCATCCATCCACCCACAGCCGCATATCGTGTGCAAAGGCATTCATACAATCTGCAAAATTACACCACCATGGCCACTAAAGATACATGGGGTTGCTGTAAACAAATGGAGTATAGCATGGAACTGCATGGGGTTGCCATAAACAAATGGAGTATAGCATGGAACTGCATGGGGTTGCCATAAACAAATGGAGTATAGTATGGAACTGCATGGGGTTGCCATAAACAAATGGAGTATAGTATGGAACGGCATGAGGTTGCCATAAACAAATGGAGTATAGTATGGAACTGCATGGGGTTGCCATAAACAAATGGAGTATAGTATGGAACTGCATGGGGTTGCCATAAACAAATGGAGT